>VYYJ01004974.1:0-12067 GCA_021029165.1 Cyphoderus albinus
ACAATTCTAATTAATACAGATTTGCTTCGTTTAATTAATCAACTAATTATTGGTGGTTGTTTGTTGATTTGTTTCACAATGAAACTTTCATCATTTATGTACATATCATTCATTGACGAATGCTTTTATCGCTTTAAATTAGCTCAAGTGTAATAGAATTCTAAAACATTTTCACGTACTTAACCCTAATTAAAAGTGACTTTGTTTAATTAATTAATTTAAGTCCGATTTTCATTTCATTTTTTCCTTATGATATTTAAATCACCTTTTTCTTTAAAACTGTTTTATTTGCCTTCATTTGAATTTTGTTAGGTACTTCAATCAAATGTTTCATTACTATTCATAATTATCCATCATTAATTATTTTTTGCTTTAAAATTTGCCTAATAATATTTATGTCAGTAATTAGTTAACCAATTAAATACACATTGCACTTACATTTAATTTACTGGTGTAGCAAAATTCCAGACATGTTTATGTAAGTTAATTGCTAATTACATAAATCGGTAAAATTTTCTCCAAATTTACAACATTTTATTTTAAATTGTGAACATTTATTATATCTTTTTAAAATAAAACGACGATATTCATTATATAATTAACTGTTCATTTAATACGAGACCGTTTGACTGATAATCATTCATTTTTGTTTTAACAATTTCATAATTAATATGATGCACAATTTAGTATCTATTTAATTTAACTTTACATTTAATTAATTATGATAGTGATTTGTTTCTATATACATTCACAGTGAAGGTATGTAATATAATTTTTGCACATGCTACAATACAATTAGTTAAATTTAACTGTGGTAATAATAAAATGCAGTAGATCTATAATAATACATGCTGCATAATTTACATTTAACTACATACAATAGAATTATTTAATTAATATAGCATTTTGTCTCCTCGCTGTCGCTTTGCGAGCGGTATATAAAATATTTACAGTAATAACTGACATCCATTAATTAATTATTATAATTAACTCACTTTGCAATCTTTTTCAAGAATAGAAATTCTCCAGAGTCTGAGTTTTTAAAATCTTAAATAATTACAGTTACAATTACCTAGATAAATGCAGCTTTTTATTTTTAGCTAGGTAATTAACAGGTTAATTATTTTAAAGGTGAACGTAAAAAATGTAAAACTGTGTAATTAAATTAATTACCACATTTATAAATAATCGTAGTGCCTTATCCAACGGACTTAATTTGTCATTAATTATGGCTAAATAATCAACTACATTTGTATGTATGAGAATAATATCAGAAGGTTTTGATAATATTATAACTCACTATACATTTTCGTATTAATAAATAATTGAAGTAAGCTGGGTGAAAAAATACGAACTAAAGTGAATAAATACCTATTTAAGTGTCAATTAATAATTCATTATGATAATTAACAGAAATTAGTGAATACGACTTTTACAGACACCAAAAATCCATAAAGACCAACCAGAGTGGATAATTAACTAATTTTTTAATTAATGGTTATGTACCTTACGTTAGTAATAATGAAAATTCGGTTTATTTCTTATCTGCATTAAGAAAAAACCCGACTTTCAGAGTAAATAAAACAATTTGGTGTGCAACTGTAGCAGTCGTGATAAAATTAATAATACTAAAATCATTGACGGTGATGGTATTTAATTTAAAGAGGTGGGAAATGTACGTTACTAAATTCCATCGGTAATCAATTTCTGTTTTTCCTTTTTCAGGTAATTGGTTATATTTAATAAAACAAAGCGATAAAAATCTGGAAGAAAATGTGAATCATAAAAGGCATTAAAATTGAACCTAATTAATTGACTGTAAATTCACAGATTAATTTTTAAAACAAAGTGAGCGAAATTTTAAAACTTTTAAAACCAAGTTAATTACACAATTAACAGTTTGATTGTAAAGATTGAATAATTTGTATCCTCTAAAAGCTATAAACTTTTCACCTCAGTTTCAACACTTTTTCACACTTTAAAACTAACATTTAATTAAACACTACAAGGCAAGGTGACAATTTAATTGTGCTAATTAATTATAATTAGCTACATTTAATTATTCAATTTTTGTTCACAGCAAACATTTACCAGTATTAATAATTCATTAATAAACTTTTCACTTTTAAGATCATATAATTGATCCACATAATTAGTTAACGGCTCCATTAAAATAGGTTCATTGTATTATATTATACTGTATCGACCAATCCAATCCGTTCCTACTGTAATTAGTTTTAATTACGATTAACAATTTAATTATAAAGCGTCAGCCATTATTATTTTGTTTCACCAGACTCGTTTCATAAACTCTGTCCAATTAAACTTTTCATTGTGTTTTGCTAGACATTAAAATGATGAAAACATTTTGTAAATCATGTAGAAAAATAAAATCTTTTGTCTTCTAAAAACAATTACTTAATTATAGTTAAAATATAATAAATGCAAGATGCAAAAATGGAGCAACAAGAAAAAAACTCTTAAAATTTTCAGGACTTTTTCCAACAATGATAAAAATGGCCACTTAAGTAATAATTAATTTAATTAATTATAACGTAATTAATTTAATTATCGAATCAGACACGTCATGCAGAGATCAGATGGACCGATGCAGTCATCGTGGCAAAAAGCTCCGCACTTCCGGCACATGATCATCGCCCTGAGGTCGCAGACGCAGTTGCCGCCGCTGTCCACGACGATCCCGCCGCCGGAGGTCACCAAAGAACTTCCGGCTCCAGATAACGATGACGATGACGCCGACGATGTTCTCCTAGCCGCCGCCACATTCACGTTTACCCCAACGCCCACACCACCCAGCAAAAGGTGCTGGGCGGCGGAAGACGCGGCTCCCGCAGATGATGCGATTGCTGAACCGCCGTTTCCATTTTTGGCGTCTGATGAGTTCGAAAAGATGTCTAGGTCGTGACCGGCAACCACGAGACCCGGCCCGACTCCCCCTTGGATGGGCCCGTCGCCCAAATTTTGTGTTGTGTCCGGAATGCTGATCACTGGAGGCTGACCTGGCTGCGTCGTGGTTAAAATCGTCCTACCTGCCGAGCCAGGTCCAGATCCGTTTAAATTCACACTGATCATTTGACCTCCTTGTTGACCTTGACCTTGAAGTTGACCTCCTTGTTGATTCTGCCATTGCTGTTGTTGTTGCGACTGATTATTGAGATTTATCGTTTGTTGATGGATAGCTGCCGCCGGCCCCGCTGGAGATAGCGAAAAAGTCCCACCGGGTCCCGGGGTCATGGTCATTGGCGCCCCGCCAACCCCTGTGACCTGAATTGTTCCGGGCGATCCTCCTGTAAACGAACTCGTCACATTTTGATGGTGATCAGGAGGCTGATGTTGGTGTGGATGAGGCGGACAATTCGCGGTGCAGAATGACCTTTGACCTTGACCAAGTTGAGCTTGCATTTGGCCTGGTCCTGGGCCAGCAATTGTAAACTGTCTCTGAGTCGTTAGTGGCTGCATGCCGTTAGATTGGCCGCTGTACAAAACCTATATAAATCCAATCAAAAAATTAATCAAAATTAAAAATTATACTATAGTTAATTATAATTATAAAACCTAATTAGAATTATAATTAATTACTCTAACTGCTCCGCCCTCCTGAATTTCCAGCGTGGGCAACACGGCGCCTTTCGGACCTGTTTCGCCGGCGCCGCCAAACGTTTGATGTTGTATTCCCATTTGCTGCTGAGGTGGATTGGGCGTGGGCGGTTTGGCGACTCCGCCGCATCCGCCTTGGTCATTGTTAAGAATAATCTGGCCATGCGGCGAGATGACGATGGTTCCAGGCATGCCCAGGGGATTCGTGGAAAGGCCGTTGTTGGGCGTGGTCTGGACTATGATGTACTGCTGCTGTCGTGGTTGAGCCGAGATTTGGGAGGCGCCGCCCATGCCCAGTTGAGAACCAACAAGAACGTCGGTTGTTGACTGAACTGAAACCGGTGCGGAGTTCGACACTGACATTGCCATTGACACTGGCAGCGACAGGGCGCCGAGTGGCCCAGACAAAATGCTGCTGCCGGAGATGGACGTTGCGGGCGTGGGCGTGACCGTGGCGCCGCATGGACTCATCGAGTTGGAGGTCTGGAAAGATTTATTAATCCACAAAAGTTAATCATCCATTAAATAATTATCAGCTTCATTTTAATAACTGAAGGAAAAAAGTTTACAAATGAAATTATTTAAGATTTTTATTTTTCATATAAAAATTAGAATTTATAATAAAAATGTTTAATGAAATACCTAATTAAAATAGGTAATTACGAATGTAATTGTAATACATGAAAGTATTTAATAACGTGCACACGAACAAAACTTTAAATTCCATGCTGCTGAAAAATAAATAAATAAATAAATAATCGAAAAACTAGAAAATAATTTTTCAGGCTAAAAATGTTAAATAAATCATTAGATTAAATAAAATAAATTATTAGTTTAAAAAGATTAAATAATAAAATTACTTGATTGTTAATATTTAAATTCGCATTAATATTTTTAGCAAGTGAAAATGAAGTTTTTATTGTATTTACATTTAAATAAATTATAATTCTCATCGATAAGTTAATTAATGTTAGTTATGTATATTGCAATTAATTAATTAAGCATTAAGCATATTTTAAAAGCATTTTGATGTCTTTGATTTGTAAATAATGCAAGCAATATAAATATTAATAACTATATACAATTAAGATAATTAAAGTAGAAACTCGATTAAAACCTTGATTAAAACAGACAAGCGGAAAAAATAGCTAATTGGAATAATAATTAAAAATTACTAAAATATTTCATAAACGTGGCAATCTCGTTAGAGAGACTAAAGATTATGTAACTGTAACGGTAACGTTTTCAAATAACGGTCACAGTTACGTAACTTTACAATCGCAGCATCTCACCTGAATGAAGAGCGGCCCCGATCCCACCACCGCCCCCGCCGATGTAGCGGACGCCACCGAAGAAGTTAAAAATGTTCCCGCCCCACTTACACCGCCACCGCCGTTATTATTATTATTGTTATTGTTAAAGTTACTAATGCCACTTTTGCTAAATGTGTTGACAATCATGGGATTTCCTCCAGAAACTTTTCCAGTGTTGTCAGCGGAATTGTCGCAGTTTGAAAACATGTCAGTGGAAGTCTGAACATCGACGATTTCCGCAACAGAAAATGGCTCCATTTCTGAAGATGCCAAAGCCTCTGAAGACGACCCTTGACCTGGAAAATCCATTACATCCTGAAGATCCATTACGTGAAGGTCATTCCCGTAATCAATTAAACTTCCACCGTCCATTAGCGAGGCGTCGCCGTCGCCCTTCAGGGTAACCTCCGGTTCCAGCACAAAGTCTAGCACGGCTTCGCCGCTCGTGCCACTTGTTGATGTTATATTGACGACTTTAGCTTTCTGAGCTATGGGAAGTGAACTTTGACCTAGGTTTTGATTTTGGAGTTGACCTTGACTTTGGTTTGGAATTTGACCTTGATTTTGACTTTGACCTTGGTCAACTGTTAGTGGCGAAATTGGGCGGATGTTGGATTGCGCTATTTGGCTGGACAGAAACTCGGCGAGGTTCGAGATGCTGCTGATAATTTGGTTGTGGCTGTGATTACTGTGCGAGGTCACGGGGGTCGTGGCGCCACTTAATGTGACATTCTGCAGAATCCGGATGGTCGACCCCCTTAAGGACTGATTGATGGGTTTGTTCACATTGACCCCGGTATTTTGGGGCATGGCTGCGTTCGTCACATTCACAAACCTTTTGACGCCTTGGCCTTGCAGTGAACTTTGACTTTGAAGTGACCCTTGATATTGTGTGGTAGTAGTAGCAGCGGTGGACACCACTGTCGCAGGTCGCGTGATTCGGACTGAGCCGTTGAAAGGTAAAGATCCCCTGTGAATAGTTAACGTTTCACCGTTACTTGTTACAATCTGTGCCCGCATGGGAATTCCAGCGGCCGCCCCAGCCGAAGACGTGGCTGGCACTGTGGACACGTTGGAAATCTTCATGATGGAGCCTGGCGGCACAGAGACGCCTCCACTTGTTAGAGGCGACCCACCTCTCGAAATGGATGTGGGCGTGGGCGTAGAACACCGCTGAATTTGGAGGATGTGCGGTTTTCCCGCGGCGGATTGCGGTGAATGTGAATGTCCGTGATTAACAATTTTAATCTGCGACATGGGAAGCGGCTGCGGAAGCTGGGAGTTTTGGCTGGGATTATTTGGGATTTGGATAGGCGACGGCGAGTTGCTATTGTTAATAATTAACTGCTGATTCGGCGTGGGCGGCGCTGATAAATTATTATTTAAGTTTAAGTTAGCTTTTAGTAGATTCGGATTATTTAGGGTGGAGGCGGCGGTTGAAGCGGGACGATTTGAAATTTGGTTCACGCTTATAAGCGGGAATGACGTGACGCCGACTCCAGGAACGTTTGTAGCCGACGCCGTAGAAGACGCCTGATGCTGATTATGATGCTGCTGCTGCAACAGCATCGCCAGCTGCTGCGGAGTGATTATCGTCGTGCTCTGCTGATTTTGCGGATGAGGCGAATGCTGGGACTATTTAATTCATTTAATGGACAATTAAGTAATTAAGAGGCCAAACCCAGAATTAAATAGGTAGTTAATTAAATTAATCATAGTTCGCTAGAAAAGTGGTGCCGGCTAAGCTTTTGTGCTCTGGTGGGTGAAGTTTTTTAGACAAAAAGACAAATTAAAAAGTAACACAAAAACACAAATCTCCCAATAATTTAACCATTAATTAAATATATAATTAGTAAAACCTCAAAAAACCCGGACAAAACAAAACAAAAATAAAATTCCCCAAAACCAACCAAAATATTTTTAACGGGGTGACTTTACATTTTTTAAAACCTTTCCAACTTTTTATTTACAAGTGACGACTGTGTGCCAATAACATATGGTAAACCCTAATTAACTAATTAATTGATAATTAACGTAATTATTTTGTGAACTTACCACGATCCCAGAAGCCGTCGGCGCCGCCGTCGACCTCACGATGATGGGACTTCCCGGCTGAACCGGCCTCAGTAAGGGCGAAGATATCAGCTGACCTTGACCTTGACATTGTGCTTGACCTTGAAGTTGAACCTGTGACCCTTGACCTTGACCTGGCCCTGGTGGTCCAGTGATGTGAGCAACGATCAACTTCTGATGATGCGGATGATGATGCGGCGCCGTCGCCAGAATAGTTGGCATTCCACCCCCTGATCCTGGGGCGGGCCCCGCCGCCTGAATCTGGATCGTTGTGGGCGACGCCCGGCGCTGAATCTGAATCATGTCTGGGTGGAGCTTTCCAGAATTTCCCGGGGCGGCACAGGGCGGCTTCACGAGCTGGTTTTGGAGCTGCTCGCGGTTCGGGCTGTTCTGGATCACGGCCTTGCAGATTTGGTAGGATCGCTCCAGATTTATTTGGCCCGGTGGATTATTCGCAACCCGGGGGATCTTTACCTTAGTTAAATTAAAATTTCAAAATTAATCACAATTAAAATTAATAGTTTTTTTTGCAGAAAAAAAATCATTTTTATAGTCAAGTGAAAGATTTTGAAAGATTTGAGAAAAATTTAAAACGAACCGAACGACGAACCAGATTCAAACAGTTTACAGAGATATTTAATACAGTATTTAATTATAATTTTAACTAATTAATTTAATTTAATAGACCACGAGACGAGACCATTTGAAATGAGAGTTTTGGAGAAAGTTGGAGAAAGTCGAAAAGTGAAAGTTTTCGAGAGAAAAAATTTTTTGGTCTTTTTTTTTGCAAAAATTAAAATACCTGCTTCAGCTTCGATCGGTTTTTCATTTGACTTTGATTTACGCTCATGTTCATTGCATTGCAAGTCTTTGCATGACTAACCGTTGACGGACTGAGAATCTGCGCCTGCGCTGTGGGCTGGCTCACGAGAATTGCCGTTTTTAACGGCTTCCCTGATTGACTCATCAGTGTTAAAGTCTTTGGAACCCCGACGCCAACGCCTGGAGGTCCAGTACCAGAAACTCCACTAGGCGCCGGCGCCAGCAGGATTCCTGTGGGCGCTTTGGCCTGCAGCCGGATCAGAGGGGGCTGGGAAACCTGGGAATTTGGCGGTGGCGTCGGCGTTGTGACAGCAGATGTTACCACTTGCATCATCTGAGGTGACGCCGAGGTGGTCGTTGTGGTTAGAATTGTGACCGTTGGAGCTGATGTTGACGAAACGACTAGAGATTTAGGTTTTGCAACGGTGTTGTCACTGGACACAGCGGTGGTGGTGGCGCCACTTGCCCCAGGATGGACGATTTTGATGTCCGAGGTGGAGGTCAGCATCCTTTCGGTGGATGCTGACTTTGAGGTGGTTGAGGCTGTGGTCGTTGAAGTAGTGCTGGATGAGGATGACGCCAAAGTTGTTTGAGCTTTTGGTTGAATCTTCGAAATCGCCGAGGTGGTCACTGATGGCGATGAAGACGAAGGTTTTGCTGCAGAGGTCACGTAAGTCACGGGTAATTTATCCTTTGACTGGGTTTGACCTTGACCTTGACCTGGGGTGACCTGAGGGGATCTTGTGGTAGTGGTCACGGTCACGGTGGTGGTAGCTACCGCTGAGGTTGAGGTGGTAGTAGTCACAGACGTGGTCACAGGTGGAGGTGGTGATGGCTTGGTCTTGCAGGTAGGGGTGGAGGTAGATGAGCCGGCGGTCGAAGTGGAGCTGGGATTTTGAGGCGACTCGGTGCGAGGTGGAGGATCCTGCTTTACTTGAGGACTCTGAGGCGGGCGTAGATGTTGGTGTGGTCCGCTTGGTGTGGAGGTGGACGTAACCGACTTGGACACCGTTACAGCTGTCGTGGTTGTGGTCGATGGTGATGGTGTAATTTTTGAGGTGGCTGTGGCTGGCATTGAGTTTGACTTTGAGGTGTTTGTGGTGGTCACAGGTGTCTTAGGCGCCGGTGCTGGCTGAGCTTGAGGTTGCAGCTTGATTTGAGTTGTGGAATTCTTTGGAGGCTCCACCTCAACTTTCTTGTCCTTTTCTTTCTCAGAACTACCGGTGGAAGAGGTAGATTTGGAGGTGGTTGCTGAAGTGGGCATTTGCACCGAGGTTTTTTCGGATTGAGGTGGCTTTGCATTTGGCGCTGGCTCTGGTGCCATCGTTTGTGGCTTTTGTGGCGTCTTGTCTTTCTCAGTCGTTGATGTTGCTGACGTTTCTGGAGACTTTTCCTTTTTAACAGTCCCGGTTGAAGTTGGAGCTGAACTAGAACCTCCCAGTTTAACGGTGACCCGTGACCCTAATCCAGCTACTTGACTTGGAGTGGCCTTCACATTGGCTTCCTTGGACTTGGCTTCTGATGGCGTCGCTGCTGTGGATGCAGCTGCAGATTTTTGCAAAGTAATTTTTCCACTTTGACCCTGACCTTGACCTTGACTTGTTGGCGCAGTTGTGACATTTACTTTTGGAGCGGAAACTTTGACCTCTGGAGCTCCAGGTTTTGCAATTTCTTTGGACGCCGAATCTTTTGCAGAATTTGGCACCGCTGCCGACGACGATGATGATGCTGGGGCGGTTGCGGTGGCGGTGACCTTTGGAGATGGCGTAGGTTTAGAGATCGTGGGAGTTGGGCCGGTTGATCCAGCGGGCGTCGGCGTCTTTGATGTATTTGAATTTTTAGTAGGATTTTCAGATGTTTTGGCAGAGTCTGAAATTGCAGGCTTTGCCGCTGTCGTCGGTGTCGCCAATTTGCTATTATTAGCAGAAGTCTGCGTTGCTAGTGTCGGTGTCGGCGTCGCCGCTGACTTCGATACAGTAACCGCCGCAGGAGCAGCAGGCTGCTTTTGAGGTGGTTGTGGCGTAGGCGTTGTGGTTGGCTTAGCTGTCACAATTTTCATTGAAGACGTCACTGGCGTCGTGGTGGTGGTCATTGGCTTAGATTGACTCTGGCTGACCGCCGATTTTGCAGGCGTCATAGTCACTGTTGACGTTGCTGTCACCGGTGTCGACGCCGTTTTAGCTGAAGTGACAGTCGGCTTTGTAGCTGTGGTTGTTGTGGCTGTGCTTGTGGTAGCCGCAGCTTTTGGTGCCGCCGAAGACGCCGGCACTGGAATTTTTGCAGTCCCTGAATTAGATTTTGACCCACTTCCAGTAAGAGCCACGGCAGATGATGAAGCCGACGCCGAAGATGCGAGCGTCGGTTTTGTGGTTGACGTTGTTGTCGCCGTCGCTGATTTTTCGGTAGCGGTAGGCGTAGCCAATGGCGGTTTTGATGATGTCGCTTGTGGCTGCTGCGACGTTGTCTTAGGCGTCTCAGCTCCACTTTTGACAGAGCTACTATTGGCAGGCTTCGGCGTAGCAGCCGCCGGAGTAGTCGTAGCCGGTTTTGCGGTACTTGTTGACTTGGGCGTGACCTGGTTGGGTTTGGGCGTCGGCGTTGTTGAGCCCACAGGAGACGGTGACGTTGACTTTTCCGGGGGCTTGGCCGTTGAAGCCGTTGAATTTTTAACGGACGGTCTGCCCGTCTCATCTTTGGTCTCCGTCTTTATAGCAGCAGCAGATGAGGCTGACGTTGACGTTGATGACGACGATGATGAAGGCGTCGGCTTTTTGCTCTTAGGAGAAGCAGCGCCTCCTTCGTCTGATTCGGAGGACGACACCTGCGAATTCTGCGTCTGAGGAGATTTTTCCTTCGAGATACTATCACTCTTTTCCTTGTCTTTCTCCGTGGATGAAGTTGTGGGAGTGGCTGTGGGTGTGGGCGTGTCTATGACTGTGGATGACACGACGCCCGTGCCCGTGGTTGTTGTTGCTGGGGCTGAGGCCGCGTTTGACTGCATTTTGTCGGCGCATTTTGAGGCGACCGAGACTGCAGGCTTCGCCTTTGCCAGTGAAGGCTGCGATTGCTCTGCTGGCGCCACCGATGGCGAAGATGGAGGTGGATGTGGAGCCTTCTTAAGAGGTGGTGCCTGTACCTGAACCTGAGGTGGTTGAGGTTGAATTTGAGGTGGCTTAGACTGAGTTTGAGGAGGCTCCGCCTGTGGCGCTGAGGTGGGTTTAATACTGACATCTGGATTTAGCATGGTTTTCGCGGGAGGCGCCGTAGTTGAAGTGGTCACTTTTGCAGGAGGCTGTGGCTGTGGTTGTGACGGTGTAGGTGGCACCGAGGAGGTGGAAATCTTGGAACCTGAGGCGGATGTGGTGGATACTTTCTGTGGAGGTTCCGATAGAGGTGGAGGTGGCGCTTGGGATTTGGTGGATTTTGAATTTGAGGTGGTCGTGGTTGTAGTGTTGGAGGTAGCGGACGGAGGTTTTTGCAGCGAAGCTTTATTTGGTTGCGTGCTGGAAATTTTGTTGTCCGCTGCTCCCGCTCCAGCACCTTGACCTTGATGAGGTGAAGAGGTTACGTTTGCAGAGGTCACTCTTGTTTGTTGTTGATGTTGCTGCTGCTGATGCAATGCTGAAGTCGAACTTGGCGCCGGCGTCTGTGGTTTCCCCACTTTTTGCAAATTAATGCTATTATTGTTGTTGGAACTTCCGGGGTCGGATTTCATTGGGTTTGGATACGACATAATTTTGCTGGGGTCAGAGTGGACGACGGTGAGGCTTGGTGGCAAAATGCTCTTGATTTCGGGCGGAATGAGACACGCGGGCATCTCGTCCTTCATCTTCATATTCACTTCATGTTTAACCTCTGAACTTTGACCTTGACTTGCTTGGCCTTGGTTCTTGTTGCTTCTCATTGATGAGGATCCTCCCGGGCCAGATTTGTTTTGGACGTCGTGAGCTTTGGGATTGGGGAGGGGCAGCAAAGTGGCGCCAGTTCCCACCTGCATTGGCCCACTGCCACCTGTGACCAGTGGTACCACCTTATTGTCCCCAACCCCTCCAGAGGTCATCATTGAGGATCCTGAGGTCTTCAGATTGAGTACCTTGGAAGTCTCACTCAGACTCAGGGGCTTGGCGTCCTTCGCGGTGCAGGGAATTATCACGAGGTCACTCGAGTGTGTCACGTAGTGAGTCATCACAGAACTTGAGGAGGTGGAGGTGGAAATGGCGGTGGACGTGGTGGTGGATGTG
>VYYJ01004975.1:0-12067 GCA_021029165.1 Cyphoderus albinus
AAATTAGAAAATTCAGTTACCTATCGCGTTCCCAAATGCATGCCCACCAAAATAATTATTTTGTTTCTGTTCAACTATATTGGGCTGGAATGATTGAGTTTCAGATAAATTTTGTAAAACAGGGAATGGTTGAGTATTTCCAACAATAACTTGAATATTGTTAGGGTCTGTTCTTAGGACCGGACTGTCATAAATGATATTTCGACGTTTCCGCCTTCCGTTTCCCAGAATGTTGTTCTCATGATTTCCCAAACAATTAAACATGTCAACGTTTGTTATTTGGCGTTTCCGAATTTGAATGGACCTTTTCCCAAAAATTTTGTTTGTGTGGTTACCGCCGCAATTGAACATATTGGAATTCAAGATCTGTCTTGTGGTCAATCTCGACGAACTCTGAGAATTCTCCGGATATGTCGCTGCTACTGCGAAATGCAGCGTTAGTATGAGCAGCAGTAACTTCATTATTTTGTGACAAAAATAATAACTCGTTTTAAATGCCAAGGTAGTAAAATCTTGCAAACTAGAAAGTCAAATTGGACTGCCTGGACCAGACAGCCTGATTAGGTTATATATGGATACATTTTCAGTGAAAATTTTTCACTTACAAGTGTCATGATTATGCCATAATTATATCAAAATAAAGTGCCGTTTCTCTGCTCGTTAAATATTTTATCATACAATTTTATGAATTCTAAGTTTAGAATTTCTAACTAACCAACAAGAACTGATGATATTTATCTTAATGACATGACGGTATATACTAATGCGTATTATAATTACTTTCGTACGTAAGCTGGGCTTTCCAGCATAACCTGTTGATAAGTAAATATGTTATTCAAACGTCAACTTTCGCTTCTAGCTCCATGGAATGAATTATCCGATATCATAATGCATTTTTGTTTCTATTTTAAGATTAATATTGGAATAGTTTAGGGTTTTAAATGTTCACCGTAGAGTCAGTCAAGCTGTAAAAATATTTCCTGTTCACATTACCTACAAGGACAAACAAATATAACTGGCTACATAGTTTTAGAAAATGAAAGCAACATTGTCAAAAATTTTAATCGTTACTAGTTAGACCCATAGCATGATTTGTCAAAGCTAGACGACAGGGTATATTATTTAATGTGTTGTGTATCGATTAATCATCGCTATGTATCTTAAAAACACTAACGCCTCTGGTTGATTGAAGGTTTTTAATATACATCTTCAGTCATATAACTAATGAAATGATTAAAGTAAATATAAACAGGCATATCTATTTATTACCAAAATTTGTATTATTATTATTATGCCTCCCACAATCATAATCAACAAGTTCCATTTTCTAATAAACCTGAGCCCGACAGGCCAATTTTAACTGTGAGTGAGCACAGCCTGTCCCTTTTTAAATTCGACCGGATTAAATACAAAACTAAACCCAACTATTTCTTAAATAACGACGTTGAGCTAATTTGTAAAAATAACAGCTTTGGTTGAGTTGTTATTGTAGTCCTCAACTGTGGAGGTTCCACAGTGTTCCTTAACTGTAGTCCTGAACAATTCAGGTCTAATCTATATAGACCGCTAATATATATTAGCGGAACTGTCACCATAAATGTTTTAACATGAATCCATCAAAAGAAAAAGGCACAAGTTAAATGTGGCGTGGAATGTTGAATGTTTAATATTTTCAGACAATTCTGCAATCTAAGACGGCCGACCCACAGAAACGGGTCGCGGCCTTCGTTTATGTCTCAGATACTATGCGGTCCTATTTTATGTGAATTTTTACATATGTGATTTACGTTTATGTAATGAAAATGATTATGTGGTCACGTATTTTATGCTATGAAAATTTTATGTGAATACATTTTATATGTAAATCTTAGTATGCATTCAATGCATGAAATGACATATTTCATCGATTGTTGGCACAGTTTGTCATCCAATTTTGGCGTTTCAGTGTCTAAAATATATTGTATAATGGTCTGGTTGTTGTGTAAGTTTTTGTATGGTCTGCACTTTGCATAGCCCGCTCCATAATCTTCAGCAGCATCATGTAAATCCAGACTGCATGATCACTGAGGACCTGGCTATCCTCGCCGCACACACTCAAATGCCGTTTCGGTTTTTGGGGGTACCTCCCTACCCTGTAAAGTTTTCGTAGCGCCAGCCATAGAGCACCCCTCCGCCATTCCATGTAACGTAACACAATATCTCACATTTTCCCAATCTCAAACAATTACAAATTATACACATTAACTTTTAACTTCAGTGATTTCGTAGTTCAATTGTACTTTGATACTTAATGTACATATAAGAATATTATAATAAGATGATGCTCAGATTGCGTTTAAAAATTATCTTTTTGTAAAATTTGTAATCTTGCATTAGTATTATTTTTTAAAGACTGCTTCTGACTGAAAAAGTACAAATTAAAATGTTATCAAAGTAGAAAAATTATTGCATTTAATACAGTCCTACAATGAAACAAGTATGACAGGCATTGTTTCCAAGAAACGTCCTGCTTCAAGCACCTCATAACAGCACGGCGTCAGTACGAAAATTTTGGAAAGTCAACGCGAAAAATATGTATGTTGAAGTGTTACATAATTTTGGGCCACATAAACAATAGTTCATATAAATTAAGATATCACATAAATGAAAACTCACATATTTAAATTATCACATAGTTATTTTTCACATAAACTTTGACCGCATATACTTCGCTCACCTAGACGCTGGCCGGAACCCCACAGAAACAGATGCAAGGCAGAAAAAAATATTTTTGAAATTAATATTTCAGAGAACATTATCGTGCAAAATTGTTAACAATAGCTGATAAGTTTAACATGTAATTATGGTTATAGTTATTGTTAAGATCATTTTTATGATTACAGTCATGTTTTGCAGTTCATGGAATTTAAAAACAAATCATACAGTGGTGCTAACTACATTAAAGAGAAAACTATTAAATATTAAAAAAAGAAGGTAACAGTGTTTAAAAAACGTCGTAAATTAAAGTGATATTGTATCAGATGTCAGGCACAATTTGTTACGGAGATGATAACTTTGTGAAGATTCATCAATAATTTCTAGAAACATTGGGAATAAATTGAAAATGAATCACCCCCCAAATTTATATCACTTTTCCCTATCCATAGATTAAGCGATCATAGTGATATAATCAGGATGAAGAGTTACACATAGTAAAATCACTCTACCAGAATCTACTTACTGCCTTCATCGTGGTAAAATCTCCACAGTTTTGCTCATCGTGAACTGATTGACATAAGCTGCTCTGAAGGAAACGCGATAGCGGATAGATAAGCTAAGTACTTTGTTACCAAATGTTTAAGTCAAAAAGTAATTCTTTCTAATCATTAGGTATAACTACACATGAGTTTTATATTTATTTTTTCAGAGTTCCTGCTAGTAACAACAAGACATACATTGCACCAGACTTCAGTGTAAAAAAGATACATGAGCTATCATTTATGTAGCTGTAGTAATCATATATTTATATTGTTGTCCGATAAGAGCAGCATTCACATGTATGTACTCGAAACACTATACATGGACGAACTGAGCATAAAATGTTCTTCTATCAGAAATCTTTTTACATTTGTCATGACTCACACTCACGAGGTGGGTACGCGATCGATAACTCTTCGATTCGCTTTATAATTTGCATACATACTGATACTTGTTAGCTGTTAATATGTGCAGAATCTGAAGGAGAATGTTTCTTATGGCGAATAACATTGGAAAAATTCGATCAGACCCCCGTTTCACATTGATTTTGTGAAAAGTGAAGTTTGTAAGTCAAAATTATGTTTTAATGTGTTAAAAATAAATTAGAGGTATCAGAAAGGTAAATAAAATTAATTTGAGGACTTCTGAGCCAAATTTTCTTATATTGCTGGGTATTTCTTATATTTTCTTATAGAGTTTGTATATAATAATGAGTAACAAGGGTCAATATGTATGCAAAGTATAAACCCAGTCGGAGAGTAATCGCACGCGAACATACCTCGTCAGTGAAGCTCTTTATGCATGTTCCGGTTTATTTGCTTAAATTCTATGAAACAAGTTTCATTGTTCCCTGACAAATATAATTACATTGAAGTTTGTGCGTCATGAGTGCACAGATAAATCGTCCAGCAAAATGAGTTTTCTTTCTTCAGATTCATTTCTACACTTTAGTATGTTCAACCAGAGAAAAGTTTGTTGTATGGCTTCTTCAGTGTTTAATTATTTCTTGTCTGCATGACACATACAGTTCCATTTTAGTTTCATTTGAAAATGACCAGAAGCAGTAAAGTTTCAATTATTAAAATAATCTTAATTTTTACAATTTTTCAAATTCATTTTGGTGACGCCTGTAGCAATGTTGGAAAAAACACTGGGAAGGCAGCGGCGGAAGAAATGCGGAGGGGAATGGAGGAGTCTTCCAAGAGAGTTGAAGCTGCTCTCACCAAAACCGCGGGGGAGCTTACAAATACCATTAACACGGCTGTGAAAAGTTTAGACAACACTGCAGCCAATCTAGGAAAATCGGTTGAAAACTCTGCAAAAGAGCTTAGTGGATCCATTAAAAAAGCTAGCGACGACTTGGTCAAGATTGCAGACAAGGTGACAAACTCCATTGACAAAGGCGTTGAAGAGTTGGGAAAAACCGTAAGAGAAGCGATCGATGCTTCCAAGGAAATTTCTAAAACGCTCTCAGGCACAATAGACAAGGCGGTTGTGGAGGTGGGTAAACAAATCGAACATGCCACAAACACACTTCAGAAGATTGTCACTGATCTCACAGCCTCACTCGACAATGCTGTCGCTGAACTGGGAGAAACCATGCGATACATTGCTGACAGGATCGTGGATGTTTCCAAAAATTTCAATTTACGAGTTGACTCGGGAGATTTGGTAGAAGTCGCCCAGGTCACGAAGGATGGTTTAGTGGATGCAGTTACGGCGTTAAGTACAAATTGGGAAGTGGCTGTAAAAACGGCGGACCTGAAGGATGTTGGGGCATCGGCTGCAGCTGAATTGTCCAAGGCAATGCAGAATATCAATGTGAAGCTAGTTGTGAGATTCGAGATGGATGACAATTTCCGTGAGTCGGTGAAATATGTCAGCATTGCAGGTAATAATAACAAATCAAAGTATCACAAAATTCTGAGCTACCGAATAAAATGATTTATCTTTTTAAATATTTATTTATTCTTAGGAGGCATAGCTTTCTCCGTGTTCTTTGTTGCCATTATTGTGTCACTTAAAAGCTGCCGTTTATGCATAGTTACGATTTTCAGCCAGGCTGTGAGAAAATATCAAAGTAGAAGAGGTCAAGACGAGGAAATTGGAAATATTAGTGAGGATGAAGAAGAACGTAAAAAACGTATAGGAGAGAATAGTGACTCCGCTAACAAGCGAAGCAAATCAAGAAAAGGCAAGTCTACTGAAATGAAGAAAATGGGTCGCAAAAAGTCTAAGACAACGACAAAGGAACTCAGTGGTAGTGATTCGGACGACCTCTCAGATGTATCCTTGGATAGTCTGTCCGGTGAAAAGAAGAAAAAAAGAAAAGGCTTTAGCAAACGAGACACCCTTTCCTTGGCCGGTACATAATTAAATATATAATTGACATAGTATATGCCCATATATTACCCATGTCTAAAACGTCTTTGTATTTTATAGATTACAAAAAATATCCTTCACTGCAGCAGAAATGGGAGAGGAAATCTCAACGATCCTTAGCTCAAAAGAAAGAGGAAACTAAGCAGACTCGTCTTTTGGATGTGGATTAGTTGGACGAAACTTAAGTTGCTACTTGCTAACAAGAACAAAATATTTATTACCGCAAAATTAGTTTTAGTTCTTATTTTTAAATGCTGATTTTTAGTTTAAAGAGGAGAGTTTAAAGTTGGATGCTGCGTTTGTAGTACTTTACCGTGGAATTCCAACATGTCTGTAATAATAAAGATTTATTTAACAACTTTTCTCATCCTATATGTAGGACTACCTTTACCTTAAGCTAGTAAACATGATGGACAAATTCATACAAAATCATTAACATATTCCTACGTTACACAAATTTATTTATTTTTGCTTAAGTTTGAACTCAGAGTGTAGCATAGGTGATAATTTTGATAAGGCATTTTGTCTTGAAGTAGTCTCCAAAACAATTATCCCGTAGTTGCATTTATTAAATCTCTTAATAGTTTTGAGCATTTTTGTCTAAGTTAGCAAAACTCGACGACAATCTTTGCCATGAATTTTTCCAACGGGGAAGCCTTCTCAAATAAGTAAATACATGAAATAATGGCAAATCATACAAATCCACAAAGGAAGAACCAGACCAACTGAATAAAACTATGGAAATGTTTATGAGATACTATCTGCAAAGTTTTAACAATCACTTACAATAACACAATTAAATACCTAAGTAAAAACTAATAGTCCTTTGGTAGGAAATTAAACAAATAAAGTAGAGGTGATCTCTCAAAACCTCTGTGTATTTGATATTGTAAATACATTTATTACCAGTAATGAAACTCAATTAGTCAAAGAAATGTAATTTTTTGTACATTCGTGATTGAACATTGTACATTGTAATTTCTTGAAGTATTTGTAATAAATCGAAACTGAATCACACAGCAGTTTTTCTTATCCACGGATATAGTGATGATAGTCATGATCATGAAAAAGGCCCTGACTAAGCTAAACTATTACTGTTTCATTCAGGTAATATGCAATTTTTTATTTATCATGCACCCGCTAAAATAACTTTCTACACAGGAAAAATAATAAATTGCTTAGGTATTAGATAAAGCTAAACCCAATGTTAGAAAATGTTTTAGTCAAAAGGAACATCGTTTTATTTTTATGGAATGGTGTTTTTGCAAACACTCCTGTGTTTATATTTATATTTTTAGAGTTCCTGCTTAGTAAAAACAAAGTCACTGCTCTAGACTTGAGTGCAAAAAGGACATTCTGTAATCTTCTTACTTCCTGAATAGTAAAACAATATACGTTACCGATTTTGTTGTCCCACATATAATAACATGTTTCGTGTGTACTTAAATATAACGCATTGACAACTGAAATATAAAATCTTGTTTATCAAAAGGCTTTCACCGTTAGGCACGAAAATTGTCATGGTGTAACATTGCCTTTATCTAAAATTTAGATTTCCAATACTATTCCCCTCTTTCACGTCGCCGTTGCATTATGTATGTATATAAAATGTTACTAATAAATCGGACATGAAAGATATTGTTACAAAAACAAATTTTCGCATTTTTATATGGGCATTTTGATACATTCCTTGTCTTTTATTGTAATTATTTTGGTCAAATTGGATGTTCGTTTTGCTCTAGACCGGAAGTCAATCACAGTGAGCAAACAAATATCGGGAAATTAAACAGAAACCAATACGCAAAGATTTCGTTATTTCATTTCGAAAATAGCCAAAAATAGCAAAATCTGTAGGTGCGCCAGAATATACCTCCACATACAAAAAAGTAGCCTTAATTATAATTGTCACTTGAGTGAGTGCTACAATTAGTGCGCGCCAGATCATATTATGCCATGCTCAATATGCTGACTGTAAAAATTTAAATTATTGCATATAAATAAATTATAAAATATAAACGAGTGGTTCTAGACGATCAATTGGTTATAAGTACTTCAGCATTGCTTACTTCTTTCAGATACTCCATACAAAAACCTTTCGTTGAGTGCAGTGCTACTGGTTTATAAATCCGATTAAAAAATGTGTGTAGTGAGGACGAACCGGATTGTGGGCTAAACTTGTCCTTTTGTGGATCTGAAATTTTACACTTTGCGAGAGCATCCCTAGCATACCTAGAATAACATATACAATCGGGCAGTTAGTTGGTTTGACCAATGCAACAGGTAGTTTAGTGTACACGTATAAACATCGACATTCCAATAAATTCAATAAATAACTGTGTTACTTTGAAGAATTATTTAATATAGAAAGCAAGCTTGTGTATTTCATTATTTTCAAGTAAGTTTTAAAATGTAATAATAACAGTGAAACAGCATGTAACTAATCAGAGTAAAATTATATTCTGTGCCCGACTCATTTCCATTGTCAAACCAATATCCAGTATTAAACTCGCTTTTACATGGGTCATGTGGATAATATAAATATTTTCGTTATTAAGACATTTACTAATTAGTGTTTACAACTAAAATCGCCATGAACCTCAATTAATAACGGAGACGCTAAACTCGTGTGAATTGATCATTAAAGTAAGTCAAATTTCGGGAGTAATTGAAATAAATCGGAAAATAATCACCTTGCAATTTTCCTTATGCATGGATAAAGTGACTAGTCATGATAATGATAATAATTGTGACAAATTAAACCCATTCTAAATATTTACCATAATAATAATATACCTCCCGCTATCAAAGAGGTAAAATGTTTAAATCGTTTTATTTGCCATGCACTGACCAAAATAAGTCACTCCGCAGGAAATACGAAAGAACTGCTTAGCTGTTAGATAAACCAAGTCCAACGGAAAAATTTTCTAATCGTGTAGTTCTTGCATAAATACCCTTGCACTCATATTTGCATTTTTGAGTTCCTGTTTAGTGAAAGCATACTCATCATGAGTTACTGATTTCACCAAAATTGAATGTAGATGAATACTACCATCTTTTTACATTATGCATAAAAATAACATTTTATATATCAATATTACAAGGCAAAACAAAAATAAATTTGTAAGTACAGAAATAAGTCACTCAGATGCATTTTAGTTTCTGCCCAAACATTCTCGGTCTGTACACCGATAATAAACGTTTTCACCTTTATCCTGCCAGATTTAACGTGTAACTTTTATTTTGATGGAAAAACTCTTTCTCTGCTTGTGTATTTTTCCTCCAAAATTGATTTGTTTACATTTTAGTGACACTGTATTCTTTGCTGATGCGAATGTTGCTTATGAAATGCTCAAACCCCAAATTACGACTCTACATTTCATATCCTGCGAGTTTGTCGTATTTTATCATTTCGGATGCAAATTAATTACCCAAACCAATGGACTACCAAATATGCACATTTGACTAAAATATTTAAAAAAACATATTTTTGAAATTTGAAATTTTATTTTTCTGATTTTTCTTATGGCGAATAACACGGAAATATAAAATAACACATACATTTCTGAATTTTTACGATTTTGTGAAAAGTAAAATTTGTAAGTCAAAATTGTTTGAATGTGTTAAAATGAAATTAAAAGTGTTAGAAAAGTAAAATGAAGTAATTTTAGTACTTCTGGGCCAAATTTTCTTGTGGTGATGGCAAGTAGAAAAACGACAATTTGGGATTTCAAGATACATTTTTATATCTCATTCATTTATTTTTAGGAGGTGCGCCTTAAAATTTCTGCATATAATAACTACTGATAAGTGATAACTGTAAATATGTATACAATATAAGAAGGCAATCGGAGAGTTATCGTAAGCGTACATCGAAAATCAGAACATTTTGCTCGTTTGTTCATCTCTAAAACGGAGCGTAGTAACCGCTATTTTAAGCACAGTGACCCTTCTGTTAAATCATTCAACATAAAATCTCAATCAGATTGGATATTTGAACGTACCAACGGACTTATAATAAACAAGTAGCTTCCTATTACCAATATTTATATTAGTATGTGTCATCTAGAGGATCAGTCATAGCAAGCAGCACGGTGTTTACTCTCAATAATTTTGCTAGATTCATCTTATTAAGACATTTACTCTTTCCAACAAGGAAGCTTTCGACATGAAGGCACATGTGAATGAGGCGTGGTATATTTTCATACAAACTCCGAAGCCAAAAACCAACTGAATAAAAGCAGTGAAATATTTCAGAGATCTAAACTACAAAGTTTTAGCAATCACTTTTTCTGCAAATATATATTGGCACTTTTACTTTTAATAAAGTTAAGTGAAAACGAATCGTTTACCGTTACCGAATTTTTGAAAAAAGTCAGTTTAATAGATATTTGGTACATTATCTACCTGCAAGCTCAATTAGTCACGGAAATACAAAACGTTTGTACATTTGTTATTGCAGTATCAGTGTACTTTTCTCGGAGTATTGAAGTAAATCGCAAATGAATCACCTTACATTTCTCAAACAATTTTCCTTATCCATGATTAAAGTTATTATATTCATGAGTCATGATAATGAAAACAGGTCTGACTAAACAAAAATATTCTTCCTTCGCTCAGCTAAAATTCAGTTTTTTGTTTATCATGCACTCGCCGAAATAATTTGCTCATGATAACCTGTTTAGCTCTTAGATAACCAATGCTTAAAAGTCCATTGTCACAAAACGTTTTTCAGTCAAAAGAAAAATCTTTCTATTTATATGGTATGATATTGGTGCAAATACTCTTGCGCTCATATTTATATTTCTAAATTTCCTGTTAGTAATGCAAACTCAATCATTGAATCTCAATGCATCAGATTCAAATGTAAAAAAGACGGCTGCAATCTTCTTGCTTCCTGAATAAAAATAATTCCTAATAATATACAAATATTATGTATAGGTAGTAAAATAAAAAGATGACTGAATTTCAAAAATTGTTTACTACAGCTGTACTAACAATCTAGCTTGCCAATTTTGTTGTCCAATAAAAACATCTTTTATGTGTACTTAAACACAACGCTTGGACAAACGAAGTTTCAAATGTTTTTTTAATCACAAAGTTTGTATCATTAGCCAGGACTCATACGCAATGAAAATATTTGTCCAAGTTCCGGTTTATGCTTAAAGCGTGAAAATCATTTGAGTGTGTTTATAAGGACTATCGCGTAGAGATTTCGAGGCATGTGTGGATAAATAAAACAGGCCGCACAATCACACTTCTTCGCTTATAATCATTTTACACTTCCTAGTAATAAACCAAAGAGAATTTTGTTCCCTGGTGTGTTTCATTATAGCGAGTCTCAATTAAATATACATATCCATTTTAATATCAGTTAGAAATGCGTACCCAAAGCAGAAATGTTTCAATTATTAAAATACTCTTCATTTTTACACTTGTTCAAATTTATTTTGGCGACGCCGGCAGCAGTGTTGGGAAAAACACTGCACATGCAGCGGCTCAAGAAGCCCGGAAATCAATGGTGGAGTCTTCAAAGAAAGTTGAGGCTGCTCTCACCAAAACAGCGGGGGAACTGAGACATACTATTAACACCGCTGTGAAAAGTTTAGACAACGCTGCCTCCAATCTGGGGAAACCGGCGGAAAACTCGGCAAAACATCTCAGTGCATCAATTAGACAAGCTAGCGATGACCTGGTCAAAATTGCAGACAAGGTAACAAATTCCATCGGCAAGGGCGTTGAAAAATTGGGAAATACCTTAAGAGAAGCGATCGATGCCTCAAAGGTAATTTCTAAAACGCTGTCGGGCACAATAGACAAGGCAGTTGTTCAAGTGGGAAAACAACTCGAACATGCTGCAAACACGCTTCAGGAGATTGTCAGTGATCTCACAGACTCCCTGGACAAAACTGTAGTTGAAACGGGAAGAACTATGCGACACATTGCTGACAAGATCGTGGAGGTTGCCAAAAATTTCAATGTAAAAGTCGACTCCGGAGATTTGGTAGAAGTCGCTCAGGTCACGAAGGATGGTTTAGTGGATGCAGTTAAGGCGTTAACGACTAATTGGAAAGTGGCTATGAAAACGGCGGACTTGAAGGATGTTGGAGCATTGGCTACAGCTGAGTTGTCCAAGGCAATGCAGAATATCAATATGCTGCTCGTTATGAGGTTCGAGGTGGACGACAATATTCGTCACTCTGTGAAATACATCAGCATTGCAGGTGAACATATAACCCAATTACCCTAGAGCATTTAGCCATCATATAAAGACATTTATTTATTTTTATTTATTTATTCATAGGAGGTATAGCTTTCTCTGTGTTTTTTGTTGCCATTATTGTGACAAAAATAAGATATTTACACTCATTCAAGGTAAACATGATTTAAGATAAAATTTGTTTTCTATAAATCAGGAATTACCCCAAAATGCGAAGGAATGAGTCAATAC
>VYYJ01004976.1:0-12063 GCA_021029165.1 Cyphoderus albinus
TCATCCGTGTGGATTTCAATATCCGAGAATGTCGCGTCTCCTGGTTGATTTTGTTGCAGTAATTGCCCCATGTCCTTTACTAGTTTTGCATTCGACAACCTTTCGAAATTGTTTGGAACGGACGATGATAAAAAATCACCATATTTTTGGTAAATGATCAACTTTCCAATCAAGATTAGTTTCCCGTTAAACAAAGGCGGATTCTTAATTTCGGTAATTTCTACCTTGGTGTTGAGACGAAACCCAGTTGGGCTTTTTGATCCTATAAAAATTAATTCATAAAAAAACTACGTTATCGATGATACGGAGACGAAGCTCTCAGCACTGATACTTTGAATTACCTATTTGCTTGTCATCATTGTATTTTCTGTCTTCATCCGGTTCTTTAGCTGCCCTCACCTCTAGGATGGCATATTGACCACATGGTTGTGATATTGTGCAACTAATGACAATGGCGAACTTATCATTCGAATATTTCTTCTGACTCATTGAAAGCCACCAGTGTGAGCTATTTTTCCCTTCGAGCAGCATTGTTTGATGAAATCGTGCCCTTGCCATAGCGTCTTCCACCTCAAACACAAAGTCAGGTATTTCCCATTTAAATCTAATTGTCTCAGTTTTTACCTGGCAAATATAAAAATGAAAATAATTTATTTCCCAAAATCTTCGAATAATGCTAGACAAAAAAGTGTAGTATTAAAGGACAATACGGCTAACCCGAGTAGTATAATGCAGCTCGGTTACGTCGTCTAAGACCTCACTCATTTTTTTCAATAGATGAATTTAATCTAAACGCAAGTTGACAATAAAATATGCTCGCAAAGTCACTGTTGTTATAACGCAGATTAATCTTTAATAAATAATATGCAATAGATCTTAAATTTTATAACTGTAAATATTGTCTTTGAAATTAATTGTTTACAGAAAACCTAGGTGGACACATATGTCAACTTAATATTACAATAATAAGAAACTCAGCTGAAAATGGAAATTTGTGTATCCTTTCCATCCTATTTTATTGCACCCGGGAGGGTGAGATCGGGAGATGCAATCGCTGAAAATATATAAATAGGTATATACTATTATTCTCCGTTTTTGCAGACAAGAAATGACAGTGTTGCTCCACTGAAATGTTCACTCGCCTAGTGAATCAAATGCGGTATATTTATATATATATATATACCATGAACTCATGAAAGCAGATTGGATATCAGGAAGAGTCTGAGACTTTAACTCAGAGTCTCAGAAAGCGGTTGCGCCAAAAGAAAGTTTCCATAAATCGCCTTGTATTTTTTATTTAGTTTGTTAAAAACCAACCAGAAGATTGCAGACTCTAACATAACAATTTTTAAATCACAAAATTTCTCGAACATAATACATGAGAAAATTAGATTGCTAAATAATCAATAATATTTATTAACAAGCTATAAAAACAAACTTATAGTACAATAATTACATACATATACATAGGCATCGACTGGAATGATCAATAATTAAAATACTATATCAATACCAAAATAATACAGTAATGTCACGTTAATAATGTTTTAGTTATCCATTAGCTATAAACAATTTACATATAGGTGCAAAATGTAAGTATTGTTAGGTATTTATTTATTTCTGATAACGTCAGTGAACCTGCTAATTATATTCTGAATGTGTCTATATTTATGTAAGGCTTTGAAGTCAACACTAACAACTTTGAACTTTGTTAGTAACGAACAACTATAGATTTGGCAATTTTCGTTCCTAAAGATTAGTTCTCTGGTGTAATAGGACTATATCTTAATACCGTGCAATTAACAACTCACAACTATTTACTATAGCCATTTAAATTCGAACAGTTGCAGCTTAATTAGAATTTCCAATATTTATTTTTAGTTGATGAATACGTAAATATGTGCTTGTTTGCGAGTTACAGCATGGACGTTAATTTATTTAAAAGGCATTTGGCACAGGAACTTTGGCAAAGCGGTTGGCAAACCAACGGAGTTAGAATTCTCTGCACTGGCAAATTATAAGCTGCGGGATCATGGCCCAATCTAATCTACTTTTTGGTACCCTTCTTTCATTTTCCATTTTTGCATAAGATCGAATATTTAAGTGTTTCCTTAGGAAATCAAATTTTGCTTTTGCCCAATCATCAACAACAACTCGTCACATTCTGGGTCACCACCGAATTCGTTGACACGGTTGATAATTAACCGACGCAGTTCCCTCTCGGCGTTTTTCATCTCCAGTTCTTTACTCAACATCAGCAAATTTCCGGCAGACCGCCCGTCACAGACTTTCGCAACGTTTGCGTCGAGAAACTGGAGAAGCTCCGTGGCCTGACAATGGTGAGCCGCCTTGGTGAAGTCATGTAGAACTTCAGTGCTGCTCCAATTCTCTGGGAGACATCCGGTGTACAGAAAATGTATCAGGGTTTTCATCGCCTTTCCGTTAATACCTTCAACAGAAATTTCACCCGTTGTCTCTTCCGCTAACTCGGTGGTGAGCAATTTGCGGAAATATTTGTTCCTTGCTAGAAATGCAAAAAAAAATATGTAAAATGACATCTTAATTGAATCTGCAAATTTTAAATGGGTTTGAGCATTACAAGCCAGAATAACTCGATGTGCTGGAATAATAGTTCCATCATCTGTGTGGATCTCAATATCCGAGAATTTTCCATTTTCCTCCTCCGGTTTAGTTTGCAATAGTTGACTCATATCATTTCCCAGTTTCATCATGCACGCTTCCTCAAATTCTTCGGAGACCAGTATTGGTGTTATTGAGCCTTGCGCCACTGGTTTGAAGATGGACAGCGTTCCCTTTAAAATCAACGTCCCATTCACCAAAGGCGGGTTGGAGCAAAATGCTATTGCAACTCGGTAGTGGCTGTACTGAGTAGAGCTTGCTCGAACTGCATTAAAAATGTAGCGATGATCATGATGACAAAAAGTCCATCAAATAATAAAAATGTAATAATCCAGCTTACGTTTAGTTGCGCTGGTTTCAAACATCTGGATATTGCCTTTCAAATTTGTCTCCGCGCCCAGTTCAACCTTCCACTGAAAAGGTTTGTTCTTTTGTTCACTCTCAGTCAAATAGAAAAAGGCAAAATCACTCCGAGCTGCGTTCAATTTTTCACCCACGGAAAAATACCATTTCGATTTATCCTTCGTAATGACCTCAATTTTTTGCAGCTCCATTGCAGCACCATTTTTCCAGACTTCTTCAAATTCCGGGATTTCCCATTTAAAGTTGATCTCCTCATTATGCAACTTGAAAATATAAAAAACAATTAGAATTATTATAAAGCCAAATATAAATTTATTACATATCCATGTTATAGTTTTTAGTAATTTATGAGCCTTACCCGAGTTGTAAAATATTGCTCAGCCACGGGCTGTCCCATTTTGGTGTTGACACAAAAACGGTTTCTTGAACTGAATTTCAAGATTTTAAATTTTTATATGACTAGACGTTTATCTAATAAAAAATTGTTATTGCTATTGTTCTATATTTGAGACTGCTTTTGTTTTTTCCACAGCTGTAGTGACCTCAATAGGAGAAAAACAAGCAAAAGAAAGAAACTGGCGCAGTGCCCACACTAGAATCATCTAAGGATAGCTTCGCAAAAAAGTGAAAGTTTTACTTACCTATGAAAGTGAAAGTAGCTTTCACTACAAAGACGCTGTTTGATGTATGTATATGGTTGACTACTTGAGAAAAATAATTCACCAATATGATGGACGTAGGATTTAGTTTATATACATATTATATGTAAATCATTGGGGGAAAAATACATACATACATAGGTCAAACAAGAACAAATTTATTTGATACAGATATAGGTGTTAATATTAGTTATTCAATTACATTCGTAAGTCGTTCACGTCCAGTTTCAGTGAAGATTTTTTTTTCTATACATATGGTCTATTAAATACGTTATTGATATTAAAGGCAAACTTTTGAAAATCCCGAATTTTATTTAAAATCCTAGTTTACAACTACAAGAGCCAACTCCGTTAAATAATCGTTCAATTATTTTCTAACAAACGTTTATTCTCATGAAATCAAGTTGTTTATTTTTTTGGCTATTGCAAATCCATTTTTTGTTTTGCAAATAAATATAACAACTCATCAAATTCCGGCTCATCTTTCAAATCTTTGAGCTTTCTCTTAATTAAGTTTCTTAACTCCACTTCGGCAGTTTTCATTTCCAATGTTTTGCAGAGTAGCAATAAATCAGCAGCGGATCGTGAGTCACAAACTTTTGCAATATTTTGGTCAAGGAATTCTACCAGATCAGTGACTTGATAACGATGCGCGGCTTTGGTCAAGTCATGAAGCACCTCGTGGTCACTCCAATCCTCGCTCAGACACCCGCTGTATAAGAAATGCAGGAGAGACATCATCGATTTTCCTTTTATGCCCTCCACTGAAATTTTTCCGGTTTTTGTTTCCATCATCTCATTTGTAAGCATTGTCTTGAAATAGTCACTTTGTGCTAAAGAATGCGTGGTCACAATAAATCAAAATAAACTGTGTGGACAAAAAATAAAATTGCATAATAAAAAAATATTTTCAGATAAATATCGGAAATCGAGTTACCAACAAGAATGCCTCGGTGTGCAAGAATGATTTTTCCATCATCCGTGCAAATTTTAATATCTGAAACTTTGTCATTTTCATTTGCTGTCAGTAGTAACTGTATCATGTTTTGCTGTAGTTTCACCATTGGTGCATTTCCAAATTTGTTTGAGACGACTTTTGGAGTAGCGGTGGATTCATTTCTTGGTTTGTAAATGGTAAGCTTCCCTTTCATTTTCAACGTTCCATTCACCACAGGTGGACTCCAGCATGCAGCAATTCTTTGTATCTTCATGTGACTGAGTAGAGTTCCTCCTTGATTTTACATTAAAAAGTTAAAACATAATTAATAAGTTGGATGATTTATACATTGTTTACTATTTACATATACAATTTTAAATGAGACATTGAATTATTTTAAATACTAGTAGTATTATAAATAACTACATTGATGTTTCATCAATGATGACTAATGGTGACCACTATAATCATTTCAACTTACCACACAGCCCGTATATGTTGTTTACGATATCAAACTTTAATACACTCTCACCGGACGCATCAACAATGTAGATTTCCCAGATAGCAAGTTGCTGAGAACTTTGAAGGGCCGGTGTACATTCAAGTGTGCAATTAAGAATGATCTGTTCGTCCTCTGTATACGAGTTCAGTGAACGGTTAATGGAAATGTGCCATTTTAGCCCATCTTGGCTGACAAGGTCGATTGTTTGTAAATCCAATGTGCCTGGTAAGAAGCATACTTTTGCAAATTCTGGGATGTTCCACTGAAAATCTATGCTCTCTGGCTGAAGCTGCAAAACATAAACATTCTACTGAATGAACAACAAACTATTTGTCACTTATTTAATCAATAACATGAAATAACTTTGAAAAATAATATACTCCAGTGGTAAAATTTTGTGATGCACTCATTGTTGCTCTACTCTGTCACGATACAACGTGGAAATATTTGTTGGGTTGGTGAAAATATAAAATTAATAGTGAATGCACAATTAATAAAATATTCACAATTGCTACACATAACATCCGTACGTATGAGTGCGCTAATTGCTTAAATAAAATGAAGTAGGATTGTACTGTGTAGTCTGTTAACAACTGAAATCAACGTTATAAACTATGGGTTTTTCGTTGATTTTTATAACAAGGTTACAACTTTATCGAAATTATATATTAGTGAGTATTTATGTTATAGCCAGAGCACAGTCGTTATCTCGATAGATAAAAGATAATTAATATTTATCTAAGACGTACGTCAACAACGTTGATAAATCAGTGTGTTGCAGACTTCATAAGCTTCCAATGTATCGCGTTACGTTACGCAGTATTATTTTTCTGTTTTATAACCTATTGTGTGAAGGTTTCTAATTATCTGAAGGAATATGATTTTATGAATCCATACACCTAGTTTAAGGTAATAGAGTCTATCAATTTGCTATGTGATGCCAATCTGGTTGTAATATCGTGCTGTATTGCAGAAACTCTAAAGCAAGATTTATAAAACCATCCGATACTGTAACGAGCTTTACTCTCTTCTTCAGAAAATAATACTGGCTTATGCATCTGTCACATTTGTTAAAACCATTACAGTTTAATAAACACTGATCGTGAGACCAATTAAAAGTAATGCCTATGCCTAACCTTCATCCAGCATCATTTTGTAGACTTTATTCAGAATATTGCAACAAACCAACAAATGTCATCGGATAGTAATACCAAACTAAACGGAATCAGAATAACACTGATAGTCATAGCTTGGCTCATCTTATGCACTGCTCAGCCTATTAGTCTTACTGCTAGTAAATATAAATTTCTTAATGAATAAAATAAAATAAATCACATTGGTAAACTTTAGTTACTGACGATTGAATCGATAAAAAGATTACTTTTACACCATAATTCCATCTCTGACTAAAGCACCAGAATCCTGTACAAAAATTCAAGAACTTGCGATGTTTTGACGTGAGGATGTTCGTTTACTAAATTTATTTTTTGCGTTTTTAATACAGTCCGATATGTGATGGTCATGAGGTCATGGTATGGTGGTTCACGTCTCTTGTTTTGCCGTGATCTTCTACACATTAATATGACGTAAATGTTACGGGACGTTACGGTACCTCCTGTAATCTTTATAATCACACTTATTTTTCATGGTCAGTCACCATCGACATCGCGCATATAACCATAATATCACTTAATTGAATGAAATGAAAAATAAACATACATATACAGTAACAGGACTAATATAGTGTAGTAAAAATTAATAAGGCTGCTGAGTTGTCATCTGTCCGACTCGGTTTATTATCATGTTTACATTAACTCATAAAATAAAATATAAATTCATGGTCATAGCAGTCAGTCGCCCTTGTAGGAGTCTCAAACATATACCTAAACATATTTAATGAGGTAATTGTGTTTAGAAATGTGGAATAGTTTTGCAACAAAAGTAAATTGTCGTCTGAATGCATAGTGCATTAAAATGTTTCCTTCCCGCCAAGTTCTTTAACACTTACAATGTTAAATGTCATTTTCACATTTATCAACCGACGGAGGCGATTTTTTCTGGTCCAACTTGTAGCGATACTTTGGTTTTGCATGACTCTCCTGCTATGGTCAAACTCACAACTGAACATGAACTCTATCGAAGACGACGAGAAATTAATAGTGCCTTCCTTTAAAGAAAGTATTGATACACCAAAGGCAGACAACTCCAAAGTTAAAAGAAAAGAAAGTTACAATAGTGAAAGTGAGAAGGAAATCAGAGAAAGAGCGATGTTAGAGAACAGAGATGAGTTTTTGGAGCCGGTTCTAAAACAAGTCCAGTATAAAGAAATTGATCTCAACGCTCGCAGACTGAAGTCACACGACGATTATGATCAAGAAATTGAGGGCGATCTCCAGCGAATAAAGCCAGGATTAGGAGACCAAGGGGAAAACGCTACCGTTCCAAGTAACCAAAAATCTCTTGCTGATACCATCATGAAAAAAGAGGCTTTCAACAGACTGCTGAGTGACATGATCTCATACAATCGTTCAGTTCCTGATACGAGAGAATCTGCGTAAGTACAGAATATAAAGTCATAGCTTTGCCAAAATTTAAAAAAATTAAAAAAATCTTTTTTACCTAAATTGCACAGGTGTCGCGATGAAGTTTATGACGACGATTTGCCAAACATGAGTGTTATAATTATCTACACCAACGAAGCGTTCAGCGTTTTAGTCCGAACTTTACACAGCGTCATTAACCGCACTCCTCCGAAACTAGTACGAGAAATTATTCTTGTCGATGACTTTAGTGATCATGGGGATTTAAAGGGGAAGCTGGAAAGATACGTTGCGACAAAGTTTCAGCCGGGGATAATCAGATTATTAAGATTGTCAAAGCGTTCGGGTTTGATTCGTGCGAAAATGATTGGTGCTCATGTGGCTGTTGGAGAAGTGCTGCTCTTTCTAGACGCTCACTGTGAAGCAAACGAGAAATGGTTAATTACTGAATTTAATTACGTATATGAATATCAAATATTATCCTGCTTGGTTTTTAAGAGCAGTTTAATATTTTTATTTAAGGGCTGAGCCGTTGCTCCAAAGAATCAAAGAGGACAGAACAGTCGTTGTCTGCCCGGTTATTGACATCATCGATGACAAGACAATGGAATACTTTCACGGGAAAGCATCGTATTTTATGTTAGGTGGATTTACCTGGAGTGGCGATTTCAATTGGATTAACATTCCAAAATATGAGAAGGACCGGAAAAAACACAATCATTCACCAAGCAAAAGTCCAACTATGGCTGGTGGATTGTTTGCAATAGATAGAAAATATTTTTGGGAAATGGGCTCATACGATTCGGATATGCTGCGTGAGTTTTTCTATGACAACTTTCATATCTAATTATAAGATTTTTTAATGATGCCAGTACTTCATTTGATAATGTTGTTATAGTTTGGGGCGGAGAAAATTTGGAAATGAGTTTTAGGGTGGGTATGACCAAACTTTTTTAAAAATTAAATTTCAGTAGATTTGTATTGACGAACTTCAAATTTTTATGATTTCAATTTGTGACGTTTTAGATATGGCAATGTGGCGGCTCCCTACTGACCATTCCATGTTCAAGGGTTGCACACATCTTCAGAGATTTCCATCCTTACAAATTTCCAGACAACCTCGACTCCCATGGACTGAATACCGCGAGGGTGGCTGAGGTCTGGATGGACGAATACAAAGATCTCTTTTACTCATTCAGAAACGATTTGAGGGTGGGTGTAAGCAATCAAAAATTTAACAATCATAGGAAACATTATCATATTTAAGTCTCTTTACGATTTACAGAATGCATCGTGGGGTAATGTGGAGAAACGCGTTGCATTTAGGAAACGCAAACGTTGTAAAGGTTTTAAATGGTATTTGGACAATATCTACAAAGAGAAGTTCCGAATGCAATTGGATGCGAGATTATATGGGCAGGTAAGGTGCGATTTTATAACTTTCACGCAAATGCTTTTACGCAAAGTAAAATATAGTTGTTTTTTCCAAAGGTTAAAAATCCCAATTCCAGTCTGTGCCTTGATAGCATGGATAACTCAGAACCAGACGAGTACTCATTGGAACTTTCTCCTTGCCATTTACAGTTCAACTTGAGTCAGGTAAACCTTTTTGTTTTGTTTTAAACTATGTGAATGAAAAGTAAGGTGATATATTAATTTTGTCTTTTTCAGTTATTTTTACTTAGCAATAAAGATGAATTGAGAAGAGAGTGGGAGTGTGCCAAGGTCGGAAATGACAGTGACGTTCAAATGGTACACTGTGACGACCTTCCAGAAATAGATCTATGGGATTTTAATGACGGTCAGTTATACAATCGGAAGTCGCAAAAGTGTTTATCCATTGCTCTAGCGGTCAATAAATCAAAGGCGGTGTTGGAACCTTGTGATAATGGAGCTAAACAAAAGTGGGTATTTGATGCGCAAAAATATAAGTTGGAAAACTAAGAAATTTTCGAGGTTTTTAAAAACCAAAAGGAATATCAAGTTAGAATCGTTTTTTTATATTTTAGTTCACTTGCAGTTTCCGTAACAATATCTTAAATACAATAGCTATTGAAAAAGTTATCAAAGCATAATTTTGAAAACTGAGATTTATTTTAAAATCTATGTTTACAGAATACAACCCAAAAAACTATTGTTGCATAAGCTGATTTAATCTAACAGCATTTCAACATTTAATGCACAAACAATTATAGATTGTAATTATTTTGTCTACGCTACTCCAAGGCCATTTTCCGTGTTGCAAATAAATATAACAAATCATCAAATTCCGGACCAGCTTTCATTTCTTTGAGCTTTTCCTTAATTAAAAGCTTAATACCCTCTTCAGCGGTTCTCATTTCCAATGTTTTGCAGAGTAGCATTAAATCACCAGCGGATCGAGTGTCACAAACTTTCGCAATATTTTGGTCAAGAAATTCGACGAGATCTGTGACTTGGTAACGATACGCGGCTTTGGCCAAGTCATGAAGCACCTCGTGGTCACTCCAATCCTCGCTCAGACACCCACTGTATAAGAAATGCAGGAGAGACATCATCGATTTTCCTTTTATTCCCTCCACTGAAATTTTCCCGGTTTTTGTCTCCATCATTTCGTTTGTTAGCATCGCCTTGAAGTAGTCACTTTGTGCTAAAAATGCGCAAAATCAATTATATATATGAACAAATAAGAAATGTCATATTAAAAAAATATTTTCAGATAAATATCGGAAATCAAGTTACCAACAAGAACGCCTCGGTGTGCAGGAATAATTGTTCCATCATCCGTGCAAATTTTAATATCCGAAAACTTGTCATTTTGATTTGCTGTCAGTAGTAACTGTACCATTTTTTGCTGTTGCTTCATCATTGATGTAGTTTCAATTTTTTTTGAGATGACCGTTGTTGTAGCGGTGGACTCGTTTGATGGTCTATAAATGGTAAGCTTCCCTTTCATTCTCAACGCCCCATTTACTAACTGTGGTTTCCAGCATGTAGCAATTTGTTTCATTTCCATGTGACTGAATCCAATTTCGTCTAGATATTTCGGAAAGAAGTTAAAACATAACCTAATTAGTTGCAACGTTGCAAGATGTCTATAAGGATATCTATGAGACATTGAAATATTTGTGATCCTACTAGCTATATATTGATCATTAATTATTTCAACTTACAATATCCTTCACTGTTTGCTGGAGTTTGTAGTTTTACATTTCCACTGGACGTGTCAACATTGTAGATTTCCCAGACAGCAAATTGCTGAGATTTGGGAGCACCCTTCCACCCTGTACATTCAAGTGTGCAATGAACCTCGAAATATCCCTGGTGAGAACCGAAACGATTCATTGAACTGTTCATGGAAAGATGCCACTTTAAACCTTGTTGGCTGATGATACTGATTTTGTGTAGCTGCAATGCGCCTGGATAAGAGCGCAAACTTCCAAAATCCGGGATGTTCCATTTAAAATCTACAGTCTCCATCGGAAGCTGGAAACAATAAATATATTACTGAATTTCTCTCTCAATTTTCTCTTACGTAATGAATAAAATGCCAATCATTTTAAAATATTACTCTAGTGGTAAAATGTTGGTGTGACGTTGTTACACTCATTGTTTCTCTTGTGTATAAAAAATAATTGATGGCCAGAAAATAATTGTTGGTGAAAATATCAAATTAATAGTTAATTAAATGTTCATTGAGAAAAGCTACATGCACGTCCGCATTTGGGAGAGAGTGGAGTGAAATACTTGATGAAATGAAATGGAAAAACCTGTGATGTAGCTCTTCATAGTCGTGCTACTTATTTACTTACCATCGCATCACCAGGATTCTGTTGTGGTGACCACTTACAGCAAGACGTTTTATACATTCATCTTTTCGTTGGTGATTTTCATAACAAGATTTTTATAAACTTGAATGGGTATTACAATAATAATATTACTGGTAACTAGAGCATTATGCACTCATGCTAATGCTACTATTATTACTACACAACATAGTCTTACATTTTCTCCCCTGTGTAAAGCATATTAATGCATAGACGAAAGCGGTGTCTCCTGGTAATAAAAGGTAGTTTTGGCTATTGAAAAATCCTTAAAGCACTGTATTACTGTATAGCGTAGAACCAATTTGTAAAATTCCACTTCATCAGCTTAGCTACATAATGCAATATATTCTGCCCTTCAGCCAAACACCCCACTGAATTTAACCCATGAACTCTACTGATTTATATACATGTGTCATATGCGGTATATTTACTAGTGGCATTACGGAAGCTATATTATTTATATGTTGATGTGCATTTTACTGAAAAAGCTGAAATAATTTGCTTATGTACATATGATTAGTACACTACCCAACAAACCACAGTGTCAATTTTGTTACAAAAGCAAAAATACTTGTATCACTTGCATACCAAAAATATCATATTCGAGTTTTGGTAA
>VYYJ01004977.1:0-12061 GCA_021029165.1 Cyphoderus albinus
ACCAGAACTATTTAACTACAATATAAATTATTTTCATATATTAAACTTCTATGTAATTGTGACTTTGTGTAGACATTAATACCTATTTCTAAAATTCATGCTCACAAGACAATTGGATTTCAGGAATCAGTGAAACATTATTTGTTCAATATATCAATTGTAACAAACTAACATATAAAACATTAATTTGTTACATTTCAGGGAATCTACAATATACAATAATTTTACATACTTTGTACCTATAACCTGTACGTAAAATAACAAATACAATCAGATTTTCTCGAAAACAATAACTATCTATGTACTTCACAATAATGATTTGCGAATCGCAAATTGCGATATAAAGTTTCCCAAAAACAATCAATTTTATTATCGTTCACCAGACGGAACCGATGAGATATACAAAACGCGACCTCCTCTATATGAAACCGCTATTGGGTGACAGCGTGGACGAGACTGATTTCGACTAGTAATAATTTTCAGAGTTCGCTGAAAAATCCACAGAAGTGCGCTGCCCATAAAGAAAAGTAAAATTAACGCTGCAAAAATTGTTAGGTAACTCCAATTTCCTAGAATTATGGGTAATTAAAACCGGAAACAAAAAAAAACATTTTTATTTTACATATTAAATCTACTATAAATTACATTGTAATCGACTGTGATCCACTATTTAACATACCTTTTTCAAAAGTTCCATTTTCCGTAACAATTTCCAATTTTTTTTCCTGCATTTTGATCGTCATCGTCCTCCCATGGATTTGATCTCCTCGCTTGCACACACTCGGCAAACACCGAATCCTCCTGGTTTCATTATCCCGGGGCAAGTCGAGATTCACCTCCAAAATATTTACTGGTGGCCCGAACTCCTCCATTCTATCAAACACTTTTCTTCTCACGTAGACATTTTCCTTGTCGTTCCAATTTTCAAAAACGAAGTCGATCGACCGGTTAAATAAACATCTGAGTTTTATTTTCACCTCGTTTTCCCTTAAATTCTCCAAATTTTCGGTTAAACCGTCATAATTGAAAACCTCCTGATCTCCTAAAAAGTTATCTTCAGGTGTCGCGTTGCCAAACAAAAGCCTCACACCAAGTTTTGGCTTGCCGAGAATATTATAACATAAATAATCCAGAGTTTTGAAACGCAGAGGTTCCGATACAACGAAGATTGGAAATGCTTCAGTGTTTTGGAAAATAAATGGATTCTCTGGAGAAAATTGTAGAGAAATTAAAATAAATACAAAAATGCCACTGTATAATAATAAAGGCAAACGTAAAACTCTTGCCATTTTACTAGACAAGTGAAAGCAAAAAACCCCGTAAGTAAACCGTAAGTACAGTAATAACTAGCAAGAACCCAAGAAAAATTTTCTGTGTCTTCCAGAAACGAGCTTTTTATGAAGAATGAGCAAACCTGAAAGCAAGTCTCAGAATTTTGTCGCACTTTGTAATATCAAAATTACTACAATATTCATGCATTGTTTCAAAAAGTTTTCATTAACATTAACCTTAATTTATTTTCGTGATTTCATGCGAAAAAATATTAAATAAATGTTCAATAAAATCCAAGATTCGAAAATAACAATTACTTACTTAATTTGTATTTTTCCGTAAATATTTATTTGCTGTCATGGTAACACCCTTTCAGTTTAATTAGTGTTATATTGTTATTGTTAAAATACTTGGAACTCATTTTTGTTCCAAATAAAATGAAATCTTAGATCAAATTAGGTACAAATTTGTCAAAGACAAAAAAATGGAAAACACGTGGAAAATTTTCCCCTTCTATGTAGCTCTAGCTGAACTCAGACGCGATATTAAATTTTTATGGCTTCGTTTCTCTGCTCTTACAAAAATATTGGGCAAGAGAGCAAGAAAAAGTTTTTTGTTTCTTTTTAACTTTTATGGCTTGAGAAAACAAGAAATTAAATACATACAATTTCCAAATGCCAAATTACATAGACATATCGTACTTTATTGATATTATATTTTCATGAATCACGACCAATTTTTTTGATTAGTGTTTTTTCCCAATTTCACTTTTTCTTCAAACTCCTAAAAGTAATGAGAGCCACAATCCAAATAACAAAAGTCCACAGTACAATCATAGCAATACCCGGCCAAACCGTGGGATGCATCAAGCCAACCCCTCTACTAACAATAGAGCGTAGCGACTGACTTATCAAAGTGAGTGGCAAAGAATACGCGAAACACCGAAGCCAAAAAGGCATAGCCTGCAGAGGCCACATCACTCCAGCCAGCATCATCATCGGCAGGTAAAAGAAGCTTCCAAGGAAAAGAGCCTCCACTTCGTCAGCGACCAGAGTACCAACCAGCAAACCTAATTATTTAATAACAATTATTTATAAAAACTGTTTTAAACAATTTTCATTTAAAAATTAACATTTTTGATTAATTATTTACCTGAAGCCTGTCCACAAAGGCCGGTAATGATGCACACAAAAAGGAACAAAGCGATGGATCCCTGAATTTCCAGATTAAAACCGTTGATCAAAATGATGCTGCCAAACACCGCTTGGAAAATTATGGTAGTGCCTGAATCAAAATAATAATTGCACAGTTAAATTAACGTTTATTAGGTTTATCATGGAAATCTTTTTTGGTAAACTTTGGGTACCTTCGGTTATAAAATAGGAAACGATGGTGTCAAACGTCCTAATGCCTGCTACAATGGAACGGTCAAGTGTTCCCTGCTTCCGGTCGTTAATCACGCTTACGGCACAGGAGCAGAGTGAGATTGAGAAAATAATCCTGATAGAAGCAATTTTAATTATGTTAATTATGAGCTATTAATTCTAAGTTTGATTATTCATGACCATGATCATTCATACATTACGAGAGCGCCTGGAATAATATACTCCATGTATCGTGCTTCGAGCGTTCCATAAACAGGTGTCGTGTACTGTAATTAAAAATTAGTTAGCAAATTAAAAAAACATTTAGTTTTTATTTATACTGATTATGACTAGCTTAGATGAACCCGTTCTGGAACTTGTAAATATTTACCCTGAATGGTAGCTCAATTTCTGCCAGTGTGCCCCCACAGGTTAAAATAGTTTCCCGCATGAATCGCTGAAAGCTCATGAATATATTCCCAATAATGAAAACTCCCGCCAAATAATCTAAATTAAAAATAATTACTTAATAACATATATTTGGTAGCCATTATAAAAGATTTAATTTTTTCCAGCATACGTGACATATCCAACTTAACGCGGATAATCGACCCTTCGAGAACATCATCGTCCGCGTATTTTCCATGGGCCCCGCGATACCCCATATAGGTGGAATAATTGGCGGGAAAAGCAATGTACCCCCATAACTTCCCCAGCTTCACCTTTCTCACGGCTTCCTCTTCACTTTCAACATACTCCAGGTCGAAAAAATCTTCATTGTCGTGTTTCAACTTATCCAGATACCTACAGCTCAATTCCGCTCCACAAACAGATCCATTACTCGCATCACAAATTTCCGACCAATTTGAACCCCCGCCAAATTCATGATTCGCCACGCCCATTTTCATGTATCTGGGGTCCTGGCCAATCACGAGGGTGGACAACATCATTTGTAGGGCGGGAAGGAAAACAATTCCTAGAACGAATCTAAACCAAAAAATATTACAAAAACTAGAAGATAAAATAAATTTAATCACTTAATTAGATAATTGATTTTTATATATGTACATGGGATTCCGAAAGAAATTCAGATAATTCCTAATTGTCAAAGCTTTGATCCTACTAGCCCGAAACCAGACGGAATCGCTCATCGTATCAACAAACGAATAACTCCGTTTCAAACTCAGCCGTCTTTTTTTCTTCACTTCTAAGTCCGCCATGCTCATCCTCCTCTGGAACTTCAAGCCCACAACCGCCGGATTTTCAACGCCCATTTCCTTATACTCCGTTTGGTGTTTTCCCTTGCCGAGGATTTTGTTGACTCTCGAGTAAAACGAGATTTCCGACAGAGCCTCTCTAACAAGCTCGGCATCCTGATTATTATTATTTTTCACAGAGTCTTCAATGGAAGGGCTCAAATCCTTTCTGCACAGCTTCAGCACAATGTCTTCAAGAAGCGTGGCGTTATGTTCCTGCAATAGTAGGGCGGGCGCTTTTTCTGTCAACAGGCGACCATGTCGCATTAGGCCCACTGTGTGCGCGTTGCGTGCCTCTATAAAAAATCAACATTTACAAAAATCAAATTTGCAAAATTTTCTAGCTTGCGAAAATATGCGAAATTATTTATAACCTTCAATATAATGCGTGGTAAGAATCACGGTTGTTCGATGAGTCGTTACTAGTTGATGCAAATGGTTCCAAATGCTGCAAAAATACAAATACATACGAAGTAGTAAGTAAATTGAAAATTTGCAACAAAATCCAATTATTTTCGCAAATTTGCTAATTCTATGGGATGTATTAAATTTTAAACAATGTGTACCTTTCCCGAAGCAATGGATCCAATCCCACGGTCTTTTACCGAATAAAATAAAATTACATGAAGCAAATTAGAATTTCGCAAACTGCGAATCTGCCAAATAAATCCAATCATGATTTTATGAAACTTACCGGCTCGTCAAGTAGAATCAGCTCTGGGTCTAAAATGAGCAAAAAAAGATTAAAATAATTGCATTATTACATTTTCGCAATTTTGGTTGCTAATTTACCGTGAATGAGTGATGCCGCCAGTGAACATCTGCGTTTCTGCCCGCCACTGTAAGAAATCAATCAGTTTGCGATACATATTTAAATCTCCATTATCTACCTAAATTACATAAAAATTTGCAAAAAAATACATTTTTGTACCTAAGTGTGCAAACAGTCTTGTTTTTACTAGGAAGCATAAGGAAGTTGACTAGAAACTCAGTTTGCCCATTGATTTCCGAGGCCGACATTCCATAAATGCGCCCAAAGTACTCGAGAATCTCCTTGATTGTTAGGTAGTCAGTACAATGCAATATCCTAGCAAATTATCGGATGAAAAAATGGATAATAATTTAAAAAATTGTAACAACCATTAAATATATTTATATAACAATTAAAATTTCGCAAACCTGTGGCATATAACCTAATCTACGGCCCGGAATGCCGCTGCCTTTTGTACCCGGTTTTCTTCCAAAAAACAAAAATATCACCAGAGTCCAACTCTTGGAGTCCAATGATGGAAGAAAGTAGCGTGGTTTTCCCACAGCCAGAACTTCCCAATAGTCCGTATCTACAATTTTTAAAATGAAGAAAATTTTCCAACTTGCAAAAAATCAAAACTTCATTTAAATCACACAAAAATTGCAATTACAAATTACATTGTTCCCCTCGGCACATTCATCTCCAGATTATCCAGGGTGGGTTTCCCGGGCTGGTAGGATTTGCACGCATTTCTAATTTGAACGGCGGGAGTATTTGATTTTGAAACGGGCCCGCGTTTGTAATTACCGATAATCTGTTTATCAGCAGCGTTACCGTTACCGTTACCCACATTGGGGTATCGTGAGTTTGGCACTCGTTGAGTGTGAGTTGTCTCGTCCATTGAAATTGAAACCCTACAATTAAATAATAAAAACATTATTATTTCAGCAACACGTAGATAAGTTTTATTTTAAGTTTTTAAATTTCCGTTAAAATTTACCTTCGTTCTCGATTGTTCAACTGTGGCGTCAAATCCATTGTAAATTTTCGTTTGTCTTGTATAAGAAAATAAATTAGTACGGTTATGTGCCTAAACTTTTAAAATATTATGAGTTTCCCAACACAGATGTTAGGAAAAATTTCGATCTAAAAGCCGAAAAATTTTCTATCCTCAATAAACGCGTATTTCACAAGCACAAAACAAGAAAAAAGGATTTTGTGCATTTTGCGGTCATCATGATCACGAAATGCTCACACGATAACTTCAGACGATTTACTGAATCCAATATTGTAAAAAACCATTTCGAGCAAAAAAAGCTTGCGGCATTATCATTTCCACTTCCAGCAAAGTTTGCGTCATTATATATCAATTTGATATCAACCGAATTTCACAATCCATGACTTGGGAAAATATAGACAGGAAAAAATGCTTTATTATCAGTATATAATTTTATAGCAGCCAACAGTAACCGTGAAAATGGTAATTTTATGGCTCTGGCGGATGATGTAGTGATGACGTTTCCCATAATTAGTTTCCGTAATTATCTTACAACGTTGAACATCCGCAACGCAATATGAGATTCAGGCCAATTAAAAAAAAGCTTGCGGCATTATCATTTCCACTTCCAGCAAAGTTTGCGTCATTATATATCAATTTGATATCAACCGAATTTCACAATCCATGACTTGGGAAAATATAGACAGGAAAAATTGCTTTTATTATCAGTATATAATTTTATAGCAGCCAACAGTAACCGTTGAAATGGTAATTTTATGGCTCTGGCGGATGATGTAGTGATGACGTTTCCCATAATTAGTTTCCGTAATTATCTTACAACGTTGAACATCCGCAACGCAATATGAGATTCAGGCCAATTATACTAAAATTGGATTTTAAGTGAGCTCCAGCTGGAGAATTTTGTTTCGGCTTCATACAGCATTTTAATTACAATGATAAAGTTATTACATTTCAATCTCTTTGAAACATAAATTGAGAAAAAAAATCAGAGGAAATCCAAGCGAATATTAATACATATACATATTTATATGTGTATATGTATACTTAACGTAAATGCATTTTATTCAATAATTATGTACCTATACGTACACGGAAGTCTATATAAAATATTGTTCCTTGCCTCATATATCTCTACGTTATATTTGCAATAGGCAAATTATATAACAACTGATGTACATCAATATTGTACTATATTTAAACTGATATGATATTGTATTATTAAATCCTAAATATAATGCGATGCTTCAATTTACTGCACGATGTGTGTAAAACTTAATTACGATGAGAAGAAAAAATGTGAGCGGCAGCGACTGGCGACGGCAGAGGAGTTATTAATTTTCTTGATTCATTCAAACCGAAAATTCTTATTGCGCATAAAATACAACATGTATGATGATTGAAATTGTTTTGTCATAATTATTGAGACTTAAATGTGAATTTGTAAAAGCAAAACCTAAATTGATATTATTAACTTTGAGGGGTAATGTGGTTTAAATATCACTACAATGGACAATGTCTAGGGCAGTAATGGTTTTTCAGGAGTGAGTAAATCCCATAAAAAAATAAAACTAGTGCAAAAATCGCCAGCTTGATTACCTAAGATTTAGCTGTTTTAAAGTGCATTGCAATTGGTTACATTAGTTAAGTTAATTAGCTTTATTTTCTCATGATTCAACATGCGACTGTTTAATGCTTTTATCAATGGTCAGGTTTGACCAGTATCTGGTTTCTATCGAATTACTCAACATCTTTTCAAATTAAGAATTAAATGGTGATTAATAATTTCCGAAGATAACCCGACCGTTTCAACTCTTTTTGTTTCAGTTGAAGTTGAAATCTTTTTTTTTTATTCAAATTAAATTGTATTAACTTATATGTAATTCTCATGAAATATAATTCGGTTCAACTCAGAGTTGATTGTTAACTTGTGATAATTAAAAAAATATTTAACAATGAAAAAATTGAATAGGTTAGTAGAAATGAGAAACGACGACATATGTATCATAATTAAAAATTACCTATGAATACGGACCTAATAATCTTGAAATATTAGGTCCGTATAATCAAAATCATAAAGGACCATTCATTTCCTGAAAGCATATTCCAAAACGTTTTATTAATTTGCTTTTTAATTTTGCCAGTGAAATTGAGACATACTCATTTACTAGATACAAGAAGGGGGCTACCACGTTGAACGTGGAGATAGTTCGTTTTCAGTTGTTAACGAAACCCACTGAGCACAAACGTGAGTAAAGCTAAACGTTAAACTCCTTAAAGAGTAAGGCTCTTAGCCACTTGACCTTTGAAGGTTCGTTGCTGGTTTGGTTACTAATGAAACAATTAGGAACACGACAATGAAAAAAAGCATGAATGAAAACGTAAAACGTAGTAAGAACCAATTTTTTTATCAATGGGGAGGCCCGGACTACAGTTAGTCAAATAGATATCAAGTTGATGCAACTAAACCTGGTCAGTCAATAGCTGATATGAAAATTTTTGTTTTTATATGCACGCATATGTTACTGAAACATGGGTGGTTTTGTATGACTCAAATCTACCTCTTTGCTATATAAAATCTCAAAATCTGGACAATCAAAATGTGGCAACCGAATCTCGCATTTATAATGGATATAAGAACCATTCCTTGAAAGCATACTCCAAAACGCTTTATTAATTTGCTTCGTAATTGTGCCAGTGAAATTGAGACAGATACAATTATTATTAGGTATGCAACTAAGCCTGTTCCGTCAATATCTGAAATGAAGAATTTTGTTTTTATATAAAGTCATGTGTTACAGTAAAATGGGTAGTTTTGTGTGACTTAATTGTACCTCTTGGCTATACAAAATAATAAAATCTGGACAAAACGATTTATTAATTTGCTTCGTAATTTTGCCAGTGAAATTGAGACAGATACAATTACATATTCATATTAGGTATGCAACTAAGCCAGTTCTGTTACACCCTTAAAAACCGCTACCACAAAAACCAGGCCGAGAGTATTTGCCTTTAGACCAAAATAAGGACAAATACTATCTTAACGCCTCTAATATGCAAAAACATATTGGATTTGAACCAATAATTTCAACAGATAAAATTATGACAGTATTGATCAGCTGGTTACAATTAACAATGCAACAGCAAGAGTTGCGCACGGATATTTTGCAAATTATCACGAGGTATTTAATGTTTACTTTAATGTAATTCGGTTTCTAATAAGTCAGCATTCAATTAAATTGAATTAATTTTCAGCAGTCCAGAACCTGAAGACGAAGATACTGGAAAACACCGAAGGTAATGGAAACATCCATTTCCACATCCTCCGGAGGTGGAGAATTTCCTGGATCAGGTCAAGGGCTTTTCTAATTATATATACATTGTTTACATTGTTTTTACCCCAAAACCGACCCCAACTTTTGCAACTTTGAAAACAGGATCGTTTCGGAATCGGCGGTTCATTCCATATTTGAGAAGAAACAGTGTTCCATTGATAGTGATAACTGCGCTGTGCGTTTTCTCGTTAACTTTCACCTATTTGTTTACGGAAACGACGACGACTTTACATTTCAACAGGTCCAAGTCAATGTTTTAAGTCTAGTAGTCTAATTTTAAATTAAAATAATGATCTTTTTAATGTTTAAATTTTTAATTTAACTTATAGATGGAGTCGGAGTCCACCATCGAAACATCATAACTTCCAATTACCAATTGAACATCCTCCGAAAATCCGCTGCCCCTTGAAAAAGCTCGATCCATTCGCGCCTAGAATGCTGGCCTTGATAAACATGACGATCTTCCGGTCAAACTATTCCTGTGCTGATGACCCTGCCCTTGGAATATTTAAAGGGGCGGCGTTCCACATCGAGAAAGGTCATTTGCTGGTCCGTGATGTGAAATTTCCAGATGATGTCAAATGCTGTTGGAAGGTGGTCACAAAGGTTCAGGATGTATCCGTTAGGTTCGCTTACTAATTAATTCTTTCGAATTACTGTAATTAAAAAATGTAATTAAAAAACTAATTAATTATAATATCTTGTAAAAGGATTCACGAGTGCACTGAACTTAGAAATGAAGTTAACCAAACCACTGCAATACAACCGCCCATTGAAGTTGTCATGGTAACCTGCAACAATTCCAAGAGTGAAAATTACTACACGGACGCCTTCCAATTATTCCAGAAGAAGCCGGAAGTTGAGAAACGAATCAAGACTTGGCAGGAGGAACAGTTAAAATCGAAGATGAAAGTTAATGATGATGGGAGATTGAGCGTGATCGTCTTTGGACTGGACACGGTGTCCCAAATGAACTTTGAGAGATCCATGCCCCTGTCGAAATCGTACCTGGACAACGATTTGGAAGCTGTTAACCTAAAGGGCTACAACAAGGTGGCCGGCGACACAATGGACAACGTTATGCCCCTCATGACTGGTTTGACTGGTGACGAATTGTGGGCATCCTGTGTTACACCCAGCATGAGGTTTTTTAACTGTCCCTTTATCTGGAATACCTTCGCCTCCCATGGATACCGAACCGCGTTTTTTGATGAGCAAGTGTCATGCTCCTTGTTTAACTACATTCCCTACCGCAACGCTTTCGGAGATTATCCCGATGGACCCACGGACTACTTCGGACGACCCTACACACTGCTCATGGGAACGAGACTGAATTTTACTGGATTCTGCCATGGGCCACGTCTTTCATTCCAGCATCTCCTGGACAATGTGAAGACAATGGCGAACATGTTTAATACCACCCAACGCCCTTATTTTAATTTTATTTGGTCGACCGCAATTAGCCACAAAAGTCTCAGCCTCAGCACTTTACCAAGGGGTGATAATCCTCTGCTTGAAACACTCAAGTATCTTCATGAAAAGGGTCACTTCAACCACACCGCACTTTTTCTCCTGGCTGATCACGGACGTCGTCAACATGACGACATTTACGAGGCCATGATTGAGAACAGAATGCCGCTCGCTTACATCGTGCTGCCTCCGTGGTTTTCTCAGAGGTACCCCAAAGCCTTCGAGAATCTCCGGTGGAACGGTGAAAACAGCGTGGCATCGCATTTCGATATGTACAAGACCCTTCAGGACATGCTTGACCTGGACAGATTCGAAAGTGACAGTGGCACCTGGAGAGCAAATCGCTACTTTCACACAAAAAAACGTGAAATTGCTACAAGAGGTCAAAGTTTGTTCGAGTTGAATCCACAAGGAAGGAACTGCGAATTCGCTGGAATTCCACCCATGTGGTGCCTCTGCCATGAGATGGCACTTCCCTTAAAAAATGACTCATTTCTGGCAGTATCGGCTGCCGAAGCTCTGATTGAGGAGGTGAACCGAAAGGCGAAGAAGATTGATTCTCTGAAGTGTGAGAGACTCCATCTCGCCGAGATTGTCAACGCCACTGCGATTTTGTTCGATAAAGAAACCTGGGCAAAACCAGAATGCCGACGGGTCATAAGTAACGAAGTGTCTCAGAATGTTTCTACCAGTTCCTGCACCGACACAATCTACATTTCCCTTAGAATCCGTGGATCTCCCCACGACCCGGTTTTCCAAACGATGATGGTTCGCAACTCAACCAGGGTATTTTCAACTCCCAGTGAAATCGCCAGAGAAGATTGGTACAGCGAGAAGGGCCACTGTGTTGAGAATAACCTACGCCGTTACTGTGTCTGTAAAGATTTTGAATAACGAATTTAAATAACGTGCCAATTAATTAGTTAAGTCAAGCAAATAATTAAAATGTATTACATTAACGGTGAATAGTCCGTTTATTTTGCACACCCCTTTTCAGGTGGTTGGTATTTACTTGAATGTTAAAGCTAAATTAAATAGATCTTTGAGTTTGGAAACATTTTATATCTGTACATTTAATTACAAGCAATAAACTTATTACAATTCAAAATGGAATTTTATGAACTAGATCCTCACCTAAAAGTCAGCCCTTCCAATTTTGGCGTACAATAAAATTAACTAATATTATAATTATTTCCAACAATTAACTTTAAAATGGAAAGCTTCAACTAATTAATTTTATTGGTTATTTCTGCTTTATTACCAAATTCAACTTAATTATCGTAATGATTATTTTTTATTTGTAATCTTTACAGATACAGAAAGGCTGGTGTTCTGTCTCCACACAGTGTCCTTTGGTGCTGTACCAATCATGCCTGGAAATTGGACTGGGCAGTGAGAAATTTCCGCTGGATCCGCGAATCACCAGGGTATTGAAAATAGGGTCATGGGGACTTCCCAGGACCGTCAGTTGCACGAGGATGGAGTCTCTGCAGAAGCCGCCTGTCTCATCCACCGCGTTTTCTTTTATGAGACGGTGACACTCGGGCTTGTTCAGAGTCTCGTCCGTGGCTAGTAGCACGCTGGCGTTGATGATGTGT
>VYYJ01004978.1:0-12059 GCA_021029165.1 Cyphoderus albinus
AATAAAGTTCCCTTTACTTAGGCATCTGTCTTTTTATGCACACACACATAGTCAAGGCACATAGTCAGTGTGCCATGGTGTGAATCTGAAAGGGAAAGGAAAATGGGATTCGAAACAGGAGGTTTTCCTTATAGTAGCAAAGGAGATTCCAATATAAAATGTATATTTTGTGGAGTATGGAATTCCTAAGCCATAGTAGTACACACATTACGCATATTAGAGACACAGAGCTACGGATAGAACAACATCGTCAACAAGAGCATAATAACATAAGAGGAGAGAAGCAAAAGTGGTAAGTAAAAAAATCAAATCGTCAAGTTGTAGTAGCTGTAATAATGTAATGTTTTTCTCTGTTGTGTCTCTTCTGTGTGTGCACACACTAGTTAGAGTATCATGGAAGACTTTGGTCTCTGAAACCGACTGAAATGAAAGGAAGAAGTGATGTAAGTAAGTGAAGTAAGGTGAATGTAAAAAAAATGTTGAGTAAAGTAAAAGTTAAAATGTGTCTCTCTGCCTGCCTGGTTTCTCTGTACACAAGACTTGCTTGCACCCAATTGTAGAAACAGGAGATCTATACATGGATACTTTAGTTTGACTTGACTGCTTACGTGTTGTTAATAGAATACATTTTATACTTATCAGCACTACATCAGTCGTCGTCATACTTTATAAGAGTTGATCATTCATACACCATTCACTAGACTACTTACAACTATGTTGTAGTACTACATTGTATTGTAATGGTAGTAAAAGGCCTGCTGATTTTACTCTCCTCCTCATTATTTTTATGATTCTTTTCTAGATGCTCATCTCGCCTATTCTACTACAAAAATACATCAAAAAACACTCTTTCCATAGTAGATCACATTATCAGCGAATTTTTTCGTCGCGAACGTCCTTTTTTTGTTAAATATATATTATTATAATATTGTATTCAGAATGGTGGTGGTTTTCAGTGCTGCACATTCACATTTTTTCTAGCAAAAAAAAACTAAGCATCAACATCACATCAAGCTCATCATCCTCCTGAACAACATTAGAAAGAAGAGAAGAAAAAGAAATTAGAGTAAAAAAAGGAGCAGAAGGAAAGGAAAGAACGGAGACACAGAGATGATGATAGTAAATGATCATATAGGATGAGAGGAGGAGAAAAAGTGAGAAAAAAATTTGATGTGCATAAAGAGAAAAAAGGAGAAACATTTTTGTAATAAATACTGAAACAACAGGGGAAAGGGGAAGTGGAAAGTGGAACTATTTGAAAATGTAAGTGTTTTTCATACTGTTTTGTTTTACCATCTTTTTATTTTACACTAACAAAAACACAATGACTAGCAGAGCAAACACGACAACAAGAAAAGGTCGGTATTAGAGGAAAACAGAAAGCATGGATTTAGATGGGATTTGGAGAAAAAATTGTAGTAAATACTTATCTTATGTATGTTTAGCTAGTTTATTCACAAATTAAGAGATTTAGCAGAAACATGGACCACGCTGCGCGGTGTGTGTATAGTAAAGTAATACTTACGTATAAATTTTTTTTCTTCGCCTTGTCTTCAAAAAGTGGTTATGTTCTGTCTGTAGCACAAATTTAACACATTGTGAATGAATGATGGAACCAGTGCACAAGATTATCGTCACAAGAAAAGGTATCTGGGAATAAAAGAGGAAAATCTGTGATGTAATGAAGGAGAGGAAGGAAGGAACGTTGCGTTGCGCGTTCGTCGTTTCGTTATTTACTGTAAAGTTAGTGCAATTTGAAAAAGAATGTGTGCATAAATGAAAATAATAAGTAAATGTGAGAAGTGTGTGTGCCATGCTGCTGGCTTCAGAGATTTTTGCCACCAGCGCACCATCGCCATCAGCATGATATCAGCCAACCACTAGACTACTATCAGTGTACTACTATTATACTACTGCTCATCATCAGCTCGTCACATTTAAAAAATTGCATTTCAGACTTATTTTGCTTGCAGTGTTTGCCAAAATACAACTTGTACACCTCTTACTCATCTCATCTCAACTCTTCTCGCCTAATTCCAGAAAAGGCAGGACAAAATGCCGATAAATAATCAGTACAGAGCGTTAGGTACGCAGCACCATGCACTCAACTTGCTACAAGTAGTGTAAAAAATTATGTAATTGTAAATAGAGAAGAATCGCCTACTAAATACATGCTGTCGTGTGGATGTCGTAAAACGCGAAAGAAAAGAGAAAAAACGTATTTAACACTACAATTAATTTCTCTCTCCTCTGACCCAACATTATTCTTTAAAAGTGAGCGATATTGAGATAAATAAAGAATAAAAAAGTAAGGGAAAAAATCTGTGCACCTCGTTATTATATTTTTTCTCTTTTGGGTGTTCCGTTCGAGACAATTTTCTATAACAAAAGAAAAAAATGTTCGTATGTAAAGTAAAGTAAAGAACGGAAGCAAGTAGAAGAAACACATCCCACATGTACGTGAAAGCCTGAGTTGCATATGAAATTATTCAGGTTGCAGTTGCAAAAGTTACAAATTTGGTGAATGTAGGTTTGTGCGTAATTTGTCAGTGTGGTTGGTGCATGCGAGTTTAAAAATTTGGTGGTGACTAGTTTATCCATGAAAAGGCCAAGTTTCATGCAATCTAAAAGTAAACACATACCATACCTACCTACAATACAATTAGAGAGAGATTACCACTGACGTTGATTAGCGTACTTACTGGGTGATTAGGTAACTGCGGTTGCGGTTATCTTTGTGGTATTTTGTACTCAAAACAGTTGTAGGTAAAATACGGCTTCGGATGAGATGAATACATAGTTTTTGAAGGTTGTGGTTGGCTGTACAAAACGTGCGCAAATGAGCTGCTATGATGCACCCACTCATTCAATTTACTTCAATTTTATCTTTTATTTTATCAGTTTTAATTTTTCCATCCGTCAGTCATAGGTAGAATAGGGAAAAAACGTTTTCATGATTTCTTTCATGAACAATTTATTTGCTTGTTCTAGTTGGTGGTTGGTAATTACTACTTTTACATAATGATTAATCACTCTTGTTGATTGTTTCTTTCAAGATCCGATAAGATCTCGTCTCGTACACATTGAATAATCGTCTTTCGGTGAAAACCCCCTGGATTTTTAATAACTGTCAGTGAACAAAACATCGTTAATGTCATTTGATAACCACCACTGACACCTCCTGCAGCAAGAAAGCAACGCGGACACTTGTGGAGAAAGAGCTGAGCTCTTCCTTCCATCTAAACTGACTCAATTTGAGTCTTCGTTTGGAGTGGTCAGCGGACTTTTTTCTTTCTTGCAAGATGTGATGTAAGCAAGAGGAAAGCATCACAACAGCCAACTTCCGGTCTTCTTCAAGTAGTTGCTTTCTCTCGAGGAACCCACTTGACTCAACACTGTTCAGACACGAAAACTGTGCGAAATGTTCTAACACAATCCATTTAAATTTTACACAAAAAAGTTTCGAAATTAGGAAGCAGAGCAGGAAAAGGCAAAAAAAAATAATTGAGATAATAAAATCGTGAATAATAAATAATTTCACTGGAGCTAAGTTTTTAAAAAGAGCTGCTGGAAAAAATATATTCTGACTAAACAAGAAAATTAATGTAAAACAAGTAAAACGAGCAGTTAAATCACAATTTTTGTATTGAGTTTTTACTTTAATTTAAAACCCTTTTCTCTCATCTTTTTATTTTCACTTTTATCAAACTTTTTTTCCGATTTTCTCGCAAGAGAAAAGGCGAGGCTAGGCGAAGCGCGGGTAAAAATTCAGCGATGAGTTTAGTTGTTTTGAGACTGTGAATTTAGAATAAATCCAGTCATTATTTTAAGGCATAAATAGATTTTTCACGACATGTAAGTTAAATAATATCTAATTAATACAATTAGTCAGAAACCATTCAAGTGTTCAAACGGCAACTTTGTCCGACTGCGTCTGGATACGTATTTACAATATTGTGAGCAATATTATTTAATTAGCTAAGCAGTTAGTAGATACCATCAAAACAAGACAAGAAAAATATCACAATTAACTAGAAGACAGACATCACAGATCAGCTATAAATCACGGAAGACAAAAAGGAATTTCAGTAATAACAATAAATGCAGCTTCAGTTACACGAAACATTGACATTGACATCACAACTGCCGTCGCATTTTCTGGAGTGAGTGAAGGCTCATCTCTCTCATCCAAGCAAATTAAAACATTTTAAGTACATAAATTCCCGAAAGCTATGACGATTTGATTGGGAGCACCACACAGTAAGCAAAAATATTTTTCTGTCAATTTTATTTCCGGTTTGAACGAATAAAGCTGACAAAAAATGGTTGCAAATATTTTGTTTCCGCAGACGATGGTTGGACAGATGAAGGATGATGTTGCGGAATGGTACCAGGTATGACATTTCCCCATTGATTATTAAGTTTGGAGGTTAAAACGTTGAAGGGATCTGTGCAGTCTGGAATTTAGGTGCTATTCAACTTTGCAAGAGACATGTCAAAGAGGCAAAGTTTGCACAAAAATAATGTTAAATATACACCAATATGTTGAAAAGCACTGAAAAAATTGTTTAAAATGTTGCTGCAAAAAGAAAAGCATACATAAATCACTTTTCACTATTTGTTCATTGAATAATTTAAATCAATAATCGAAAGGTTGCAATGACATTATACAATAGACTGTATATCCTGAATACGAGAGATAAAATTGCGCATTTTAGGTGATAGTCATGCAAATTATGATACAAGTGTCAACTTGAATGTTTAAGGGTCTTTCTGCACATATGCGGATAGAAGCAATGTGCACCTTAATTGACCTCAGCATGCCGTTTGAAATACGGTTCCTGGGGTCACTTATCGAACATCTGGGTCGGAAGGATTTTGGAAGTTTACGCGATGCAGAGGCAAAGGCAAACTCATTCGCAAATGCGAATCCTGATGACAAAAAGAAACTCCTGAAATCCTTAGCAGAAGTGTCCACAGGGTGCATGCTGAATGGCACCCAATACGTGAATCCACTAATGCACCCGAATAATTGTGAGCACAAAATTACTTTTTTAAGGCAAAAACTAGTTGAAAAGCATTTATTTGACTGGAAATGATTTTTCATTTTGAAACTTCAGTCAGCGATTCACCTGCAAATCGTCCAAGTCCGACGCACACCTCAGATGCAAAGGGGCGGAATTCGGAGGCGCTTCATGTATCTGACCACCTGAACGACCACGGTCTATGCAATGAGCCTTCAACGAATTGCCATGATTCTGTGGGACCCAAGGGGAACAGCAAGGGCGCGTCCTCAATATCCAATCATGTTGGATGCAGCAGTGAGGAAGAGAATGAGTCAATGTGCATTGTGAACGACCACAAACGGCGCAAATTAATCCTGTACGTGTCGGTCCTCGGTCCAACGAATCATGACGGAGCCAACCTGTATTACACTGTCCTTTCCGATATCGAAGATAGTCCCGCTTTGGCGTGGCTCGAAGACCTAGACAAGGACGCTCAGGAGGAAGTGTCCCTGCTCTACACTCTGGCTAGTCGACACCCCGCGTTTACCTTCGAACAGCGAATGTTCCTCGGAGCGGTTGCCAATCGTGTCAATGAAATTATTAGTTCCAAATATTCTTCGAGGGGGAACACCCAGCAGACTGCTCAGAGCCACAATACAAATCCTGCAGCACATCCAATCTACTACAATCATGGAGCCCTTCCTCAGGTAGACATACCGGAAATAAAAACACTTTTAATAAATAATGAAAGATGAAGCAAATAGAATTTTCTTCAATTTCAGGGTATGGACCCCAAGTATGCTGGTTACTTTTATTTTTCTCATCCGCCTATACATATCCAACAGACACCCCATCAGCCTTCATCAGTCTCCAGTAACGGAGAGCAAATCCGGAACACAGCGGTAACAGGCCCTTTCCCAGCGTATGCGCCCTACGGTCCTTATTTTCTTTCATATCATCACCCTGCAGCCCTCTCTCATCCAACTGCCTTGAACCCCCAGTTTACGCACAGCCTGGTAGGCTCATCAATTCCTATTCCGTCGTCCGCCTCGATTCCTGCTGCCACCGGTCAAAACGTGCACCAGGGGTCACCTGCAGCAACCTGTCCGAACAACGTTGTTACTTCTCAGCAGGGAAGCAATAGCGGAGTGTCGGGTGCATCAGTTAATAATCACCAGATACCTTCATCGAAAGGCCAAAATTCGCAGCCGCCCCTTCACGTTTCGTCTTCTTCAACGTCAAACTCGGTATCTCAGCAAAGCTGTCTCTCCACTCCTTCCCGCACGTCATCAGTTCCTTTCCAAAGTGAAGCAAACAGTGTGGACGGTGACTCCGCGGAGGAGTCGTCGGAAAACTGTGACTGGAACAGTCCCGAATCATCGCCCTTCGAGAGTCCCCCTCAGTCGCTGACTCCCAGCAGAAGTCAGTCGCCTCCGTCTGGGGTCTCGAATAGCAACTCAGTGCAAGCAGTGTCGCTAAGCGGTCACAGTTCAACATTTTTGGTTACCTCCAGTGGTGGAAGATCGGTGCCGTACGGTGGGCCAGTCAACACTAGCAGTAGCAGTAGCAGCTCATCAACCGTTGTTAAGACTGAGATTCACACTAGTTCTGCTTTAGTGATAAGCACCGCGACCTCCCCCTCGTCATTGCCGTGTTCCACCACGTCGGCGCCCAGCAATCATAACAATAATTGCACAAGTGGTAGCAGGAATAACAGCTCTGCTAACTCAAACTCGTACCCCTCCAGCGTCAACTCCACCAAGACGTCCTCGTCGATCACAACATCACTTCACAATAACCCGTCATCACAAACGCACCACCCGCCTCCAACGTCGGTTCGAGGCCAAGGGAAGAACTCGTCCGTGTCGAGCAACAGTAGTAGCAACCAGTCTTTCTCAAATCATCCTCCAGTGGGCGCGATTGTGTCCTCGGTGATATCCGTGTCCCAGCAGCAGGGACTCCCGCAGCAGATGGGACCGGCGGTTCCCGTGCACTTGCAGAACACTGTGTTAACCTCTGTAAATAACGTAGGGGGCATCGTCTCACATTCCATGTCATCAAGCAATCCACCTCTCGCGGTGACCTTCGCCCAGCAAACTCATGGTGCTCACAATAGTCTCGGCATGAACACGAGCCTCCCTCCGCCCTCGCAGAGTGGCTTCCCGTGCTTTCCTCATATGAACGCTGGGGTGTCGTTTGGAGGGATGAACGCGGGTGCTTACAGAGGTCCTTCGCAGGGCGTCCTTACCAGAAGTCCGTACGTTCAGCCTCCTCCTGCTTCGGCGTATCCCGTTGGTTTCTACACGCCCACGGTGGCGCGGACACCTTCTCAGCCTAATAGAAATAATAGAGGAGTTATCCTCGATATCGGTGGTGCCTTAGGTAGGTAAAACGTATACACAGGAACCTCTTTGCAATTAATTTTTCTCTCGCCAAAAATACTGCTGCATAACTTGACTATAGTAGTATAACTCTATTTATTCTCCTTAGTTTGGTTAGTCTCAATTAAAATACTCTTGTCCACATTTGACAACTTTGTAACTCAAACACATCTTTGTAAAACATCTTTTTTCTTTAAGATACAATTATGTGTCCTTAGTACTTGATTAATTAATTAAAATTATTTTAAGTTCTCTGTCTCTCATTTAATTCTAGCTGATACACATTTAATTATTTATTTCTCAGAGTTGCACGCTTTTTAGTTTTTCACCTTATTAATTTGATTAAGTTTCAAATTACTTTGTCAATTTCCAACTGTGCTATGCACGTGTTAAATACAAATGATTTAAATATTTATAGTTACTTAATGAGACTATAGTTTTCTATGTCCATTGGATTGATTAATTTTAATTGTAGTTGTGGGCCAGGAAAATTGTGTGTGTTCTAATACTAGATTGCGTTTTTGTATGCTGATTTGCTTATGTCTGCAGGTAACAATAGTTTATCACCAGTGAATCTTGATGTAGCCGTTATGCCCCCTTTGGATGACATCGTAAAGACAGTAAATCGACCCCGAAAAATTTCCTGTTACAACTGTGGGGCAAGCACCCACCTAGGACCTGACTGTAAAGAAGGCTCAATGGAAGAGATGACAAGACGTAAGTCGAGTCAGCTTTCTCCACAAGATAATTTTGCTTTCACCGACCTCACTTTTTAATTTTCCTGCTGACCTTTGCTAAAACAGATCAGTTCCGTGTCAATTATTCCGGACCAACAGTGACCGCTGACGGGAAGGATGGAGACTAGCAGCGTCGAGGAGGGAGATAGTATACACCTACGTACATACAAAGAAACGATTCATGCAATTAAATAATGCCAGAATAGTGATTTTTACGAAGTATAAAAATTAAGATTAGTGATCTTAGAATAGGCACAAACGGAACGAATAATGCATGTTCAGATATTTAACAGTAATTTAACTGTGTCAACCAACCTCAAGTCATTTTTTAAACTCGACAAAACATTTTTTCGCAAAGTTAATGTAGGAAGGCTATAAAACTGAGAGTTGCAAAGAATGCAAAAATGAAATTATAATACTCTTTAGGTAAAAATGGTTGTTAATGTTGTTTAAATTGTATAGAAAAATGAAAGAAGGAAAAACCCCGTGTTGAAAACTTTTTAGACGATGCTGTGCAAGTGAATTTAGGAAGATAAGAATGAAAATATTGAAAATCCAATACTGAAAAAATGTCAAGATTTTAAAATTATAAATCGCAAAAGTATGGCTTATCGACTCCTTGTCATAACTAATTATTATACTGTGTAGATTGTACTCTGTTAATAAGCCATTTGTAGCCATTTGTGTAAATGTTTTGCAAAGACGATAACCTGTGTTTTTAAAGCGAAGGAAAAACTCGAATAGAAAAATTGCATACGATTCAAAATATTTCTGTAAAAATATGAAAATAAGAAATTTTAGCTAAACAATCTCTGTGTATTACTGTAAAAATTGCCGCAAAATAAACGTCGCATGCTTCGAAAAAATATACGAACCTATAAATATTTTACGAATAGTAATAATAATAGATAGAAACAAAAAAGATCGTTACAATTTAAATATTTGTAGTTAGTACGGCTCCTTATTCTGTTGAATCGAATTGTACCAATTAATTGATTATTAGTAGCAGCAGCATCACTGTAAATTTGCATTATTAGTGAAAAATGAACCATCGAAGTTGCTCAGATAAATAACTTTTCCTCTCAGCAAAATTCAATACATCAAAAATTAGAGACCAGAAGATAAAAACACTGAAAACCTGCCAATTTGAAACATTTCACAACAAAGTAAAAATATACGTATGTTTGATTGAAGTTTGTTTGCATTATCCAGGAGTAATTATTTACTAATTAGAAAAGACAATTTAGGAATTTGTGTCCGGTTTATATACGTGTTTTCATACCTCTTTAATGATTGCGAAATGAGACAAGGGTCACAATTTTTTTTCATTTGGATGTCGTGTATGCGTGCGGGTACTAAGAAATACTACCTCTCTGCCTAAAATCTATTGTTAAATCTAATAAAAAGTAATAATTAACGAGAAGAAGGCGAAAACAATATTATGCTGATTGAAAAACTATGCAAATTATAAAAGTCAACACATTGCTTGAAATTATTGTAAAACGCTCTGTCTACTCTAAGACTTTCAGATTTTCTTCAGGTAAATAAACATACATAAAAACAGGTGCAAGAGGCAATACAAGAGTCAGTGCAGCAATTAAATAAACACAAAAAACATTTTGAAATTGAACGCAATAGGAGAGAAAAAATTCTCGGAGAAGTAATAATTAATTGTGTGTGACTCCCGGTGTGTTACTGTGAGATTTTTTGGAATAGCGAGATGAGTTTACAGAAGTTTGTAGACAGAAGCTCAGATTTTGTGTAAAAATACTACAGAAAACCTACAACCTACAATATACGTATTCCGATCTATTTTACATTGCTCATACAGTTTAGTCATCCATCATTTTTAACTGAAGTGAATATTATATTAATAAACGTTTAATTATTATTAATTCATATATACGTTAAAAAGATTACCTTTTATGGAAATGTGTATGTTCATTTAAATAATGCTACCTCTTCTGAGTTGTAATCTCAATTTTATGTAACACCATCAAAAGGTGCTCACCACTTGCCAAGTAAGTATAACTTTCAGATTTTTATAAGCTAATTAAGAGTTATTTTTCATTTAGGCAGACACATCCTCTTTCTTGGTATCAGCTTCAAAGAAAATATCCACCTTTTATTATGCAAAAGTAGTGAACAATTTTTTAAACAATCTGTAGGAGCAGAGATTAAAAATTCAGCGGCTGCTCAGGGGTTAATCTTTTCATCGACTGCTGTAATTATTAACATGCATTTACTTGGGTATTCTAGAAACAGTTTTATTATAATTACATAAAGCTGTAATGTTTCGTTCTTAAGATTTTTTTAAACACTTGCAGTCACATTTTTTTAAACTTATCATTTTTCTTGAATACAATATAGTATTGTACTTTTTTATACTGTTACATAATAATTTTAACATCTTATCTTACATAAAACAGCACTGATAATTTAGTTGATTATTCTTAAATAATTTTACTTTGTCGAGTATCAAACTATGTAATCAAACTCCTCTGTCTTTTTGGGTAACAAAGCAAACATTGCATTACATGATTTTACCTTGTGTTATAAAACTATTACACTCATATTTTACATGAATGTGCCAATTGTCAATAATAATAATATAATTGTAATAATCTACAATACTGTAATGTGGATAACTGATATCATTTTGCATTTTAACTATAAATGTGTCAATACTCTAATATTTACATTTAATTGTTTTTACTTCCGTAACAGATTATTGTAAGTATTTTTTTCAAAATGTTTTATTTCTCAAAATAATACTATGCATATTCATTACTCTTAATTATAATTAATTACATGTTCAAGCGTGAATGGGTAACTTACGATTTTTAAGAAGCATTTTACTATTATTAATTATTACTATTATTATTTCAAACCATACTTTTATAAAATACGTTAATTGGTACGCAACTTTTAAACCGTATAATTATTAACAACTAAAAAATGATGATTATAACTGTGAAAAAAGATTGGATAAAGTAAATTTTAGGGAGAAAATCTTTTTAAAAACGTGGTGTTTTCAGAAAAAAACTATTACGTACGCAATATACTTTATGCAATATGCTATTAATCTGTATCGAAAAGAAAATATTTGCCAAGAAGATGAAAATGCAAAGATATGAAATACGTGTATACAGCCAAGTTAAATAAATAAAATGAAAAAAGGCACGACTCGAGGAATTCATTTTTTAAAACAATCTGTCTAAACAGTAATAATTAATTACTAAGAATAATGTCGTTTGTACTCTGTAAATGTAATAATACTACTAAAAGGGACACTTCTGGTCATTCGCATTTAGAAGCTTATACAATATAGCTATATATTATAATTGTTTTATTATGATGATTATTATATTAATTAAAAAAGTATGCAATCTATTCATTGAGAAAAACAGGAACAGTGTCTTGATTTTTTGATGATGAACAGGAATAAAAAGATGGAAATCGTATTATTAATTGCAGATGATGCATACCTAAAAATAATAATGAGAGTAGAATATCCTCACTACAACAATATTACTTTTATGTCACAATAGTTAAGGGCCCAATGCTGAAAAATACGTAATAATGCATTAAATTACTACTATTATTTAACTATTATAAAACGGAAACGTGAAAGCAATGAAGAAAAAATGAAAATAAAAAAATTATTATAACGGTTTCTAAATAAAAAAATCATTCTTTTCGCAAGTCATAAAATAAATTGTGTTCGTTTTAATTACCGATGTGTGATGATGAATTTTAATAAAAATCAAAGATAAAATAAAGAAAACAATAATAATCATCGTACTATTCTCTGCTCATAATTTTATCCTCAATCAAACTCATTTATTGCATTTAATTTTTATTTTTGTAAATATAGAATTTAATAATAATTATTAAAAATGATCGGGCTAAGACTTTGTTGCTTGACTGGCGGG
>VYYJ01004979.1:0-12057 GCA_021029165.1 Cyphoderus albinus
TCAAATCAGTCAGATAAAGATACAAGATAAAGATATATCTTATCTGTATCTTTTATCTTCTTATCTGAGATAATTTATCTTGCCCATCTCTGGAAACGTGTTATTAACAGTGCTACTAAAATCCATTATTCTTATCACTGAAACACTGAAATAATTGTTTTCCTGTATATACTGTACTGGGAATAATGTTTAAAAGTTAGATAGTGTTGTTTTATTCTAGAATAAATTATTGATTGACAATATTAATGCTACGGTTTATAAAATTAATTAAACGGTTTTAATTAATAAAAGTTTAGAGTAAGGGGAAACGTCATCTGGATGAAGCGAGCCGGCGTTTGTGTGCAATTTTTTAAAAAGAATCCTTGTGGGATTTAACATGGGAAAATGAAAGATAGCAAAGAGGGGAGGGGCAAAGATAGCCCTTATCAAAGTTTTAAAATCTTCAGGTAAAAAAATTGAGATTTTTAAACTTTGATAAGGGCTATCAAAGTTGTGCTATCTTTCATTTGCCCATGTTAAATCTCATAAAGATTTTTGACAAGAAATTCTGAATAATCGCTGCATCCAGCGACATGTGCCATTCCTCGTTTTTCACCATTAGTATTTACCACAAAAATTGGCAGAGACATTCGGAAAAAACAAGGTTTATTTCTTCGTCAGTAAAATGTTTACAAAATATATTAATAAAAATCTTGCAAAGCAAGTAACTGGTGATATGTATCTAATTTACAAACTATGTTGGTCTAATAATGATACTACAATACAATTGAAGATAATTGCTTCATACTTCATAGTAATTGGTTTAAGTACAAGCCTAAAGACGTTCAATAACGATGATGCCAAAAATCCAATAATTTCCCAATGTCAAAAAACAAACAACAAAAAGCTTAACCTAGTACATTTCGACACCATTTTTTACAACTGATTGATTTTATAAGAATTATAAAGTTATTATTTTCAAAAACAGATTAACGCATGATTTATGTAGGTTGTCAATAGCACAATTCACTATAAACTTATGTAGGCTTTGATATGCAACGTATTAATTATAATACTTAATTCTGTAACGATATTAAATAACCAGGTCTTTGAGTATTCGGACCAAAACTCAATCGAAAACTGTTCGTATCAACTATCACAATGCAATGATAATCCAAGTGTAACAAAGTACAGGAAAAATAGACTAACTAATGCATACTAATACATTCCAGTTGCTTCTACTTCTTTCCTCCTCCAGAAGTAGTAGAGAACTAGGAAGTGTTGAGCTGAATTGCCTCGACTAACTTTCGACTTTCTCACTTTTCCCAAGTCTGTGTACAATGTACATTATATCTAACACGACTAGTTTCTAACTTGACTCAAGCTACTTGAGTATGGCAAACAAAGACATCGCAATGCATTGCTTTCTTTTAGTATTTTTATATCTAATGTTAGCCTTTGTATCCTTTTCTGTTAGCTAAAGTGTAGATGTGACTCGAAAATTCATATAATTATTTCGTGTTGTGGAGTAACTATTTTATACAATCGCATCATTATTGCATTATTCTAAATAATAATAGTATATATAACAAACTTCGTGCAAAATTCAGCCCAGTCTTGTCAGTAAAAGTAGATTATGGCCAATTTAATTCAAATGCATGTGTATTTAAAAACACAGCATGGCCAATGCATGCAATAACATGATGAAACAATGCAAATTATATTACGAATTTCACCATGAATTATGTATGTAATCATAAAAAATCAGACTGACAGAGATTTGGTGGATTCATGCTTTCTTAACTGTCTTACTAGAATCGTCCATTTGTTAGTGGTTTGGTTATATGTCCAATTTTGGAAGTCCAAAAAATGTTTGCGTGTATAATTATTTATTATAACAAGCAACTCTCGAAAAATAAAATCACACATAAAATATTTATTTATTTATTTGGTTCAAGGAGAGCCCAGACACATTCTATTTAAAATTACAACAATTAATAAGTGTCAGACATAGAAAATTGTCTTATAATTAATACAGAAATACGGGCTACATTTATCACTTGTTTTAGGTAATTCACTTTTTAGTGGCTCATAACATTTTCAAAAATCATTTCTTTGCATGTAATTAAACTTACAATAATCGGACAAGAATATTTATATTTTTAGATCCGATTCTAATCTATTTTAGTTTTACATGTTGTTACAGGTTGCTGTTATTTTACTTGTTCATAGATACTGATTCGTATTAATAGAGTAAAACGCCACAAACTAATTTGTTTTTCGAATCAAATAAAAAGTGTAGGCTGATAAGTATCAATGAGTACGGCATACTGGTTCTAACAATTTATACGCAATTTGCGTTCACATGAATAATTCATATCATTTACATTTATACTAGTTTATTAATTTTAAGTTTAACCTTTTTTTTAATTTTTAATTTTTAATATATATTTACAAACTTTAAAATCAATAATGGCTTTCACTGCTTTTATTTCTACATATCTAACTTTAAAGTCAATGATAACAAAAATGTAGTCTTTAATATCATTTAAATTACAGTTAAGCTGAAAAATAAATCTAACCATTTGAAATACTTCTAAATTATTGAACTGTAAATCACAACAAAACAACTCGAAGGCAAACATTTTATTTGTCACTTTGTGATGAGAGTAAAAATACAATGCAAATCTCGTAAATACACTGTTATAAATACATACTTTTCATAATTTTATATTTGCATTGAAATTGGTTCACGTGTCAAAAACAGGGCGAAGTAAACAGGAACATTTCTTACTTCTGTCACCATTTGATCAGCCTTCGCAATATTTTAGCATAGTACGCTTTCTCCATTAAAAATATTTTCCCCTACTCATCGTCTTTTTAGTTCTTTAAGCACATCCGTATCATTTAGTTGTTAACTCTCTTTTATGGAGTCAGTTTATCAACTCTATGATATGATTGTCTTTTGACATAAATTATTGCACAGTTTATAATAAAATCCTGCGTAATACTTTTTTATTTAGCTTTACAATTGTTAAATGTGACTTAATTTTATACTTTCACTGAGTAAATATTAGATTGTGTAATATTGTTTAAAACGTATAAGTTAAACTAAAATATGAAATACAGAATTTTTAATGATAATCTAACGTAAGCTACTTTGTCATTTGTTTTGTTATTAATGTGTATTTTGTAAACTAAATTACACTGATAATAAATTTTAAGGCAAGCACATTGCATATAATTCCGGTAAAAGTTAAGCTTGGCATAATTGTCTTTTTTTTGTTTGGATTGAAGTACGTATTCATTTTTCATGTTTTGATGGTAATAATTGAAAACTGTTTGCTCTAGAAAGCTATATATTATTGTAGGTTAGATGTTCTGCTCTAATTTTTCTCCAGTCACGCATGCTTTGACGAAGCAAATATTAATAGCAGACTTTGGATAATGTAGCGTTAATGTAGGCATTCGCAAATGCACGGCTGTGAATCCATAGACTGTGACAACATAAAAAAATTGGAAAGGATGATAGCAGCAAGCTGTAAAATGCAAAAACACTTTTTAGACAAAAGCGAAAGTCAGTGTATAAGTTAGTATTGAGATAGTACCATGCAGTTAAAAGGAAATAGCAAAAGCGCATTACTTACGCTTGCTACCAGCGCGGCTCCGATACGACAGAAACCTCCTCCAACACCAATGGATCTGGTATTAAATTCCTCGATTCGCATTTGAAATTCATAATTGTCTAACCCCAAGAGTAACTTTCCCGAGCTAGAAGAAAACCACTCTTGAAACGCATCGACCTTATTGATCGCCAACAAAAAATAAAGACAACTGTTTAATTACTTGTTACCAAAATCAAAATGTGATGACATTTTCAAAATCTGGGAGCAGTGACAAAAATGCTATTTACATAATGCTGTTTAATGCGTTTGTGATAGTACCTTCATGGAAGTTTTTATAGAGTAGATGAAACTTGGTAATGCTTTGATGAACTTGATGCCAAAATAAACAAACATAAACCAGGGGGAATAGAAGTAAATCTGAGCAAAGCAGGTCATCATAAAAGTAAACGAGACAATAAAGGCCGGAAGAATTATCACCAACATCCCGTTCATAGAAGTGGTAGCTCCCAAGACCTCATCAAATCGGTCCAATTTGCCTCTGGCAATTTTCCTCATTCTTTCTAGTTCTTCCTCGCTAACTTCAGGACCGTCTTTTCCAAATTTTATATACAAGTCAGAGACATCTAAATCTTGAGCGTAGGCCCAGATTGATCTTGTGGACAGTAATACCCAGTCGCTTATTAGAGAATCAAACAGTTCCAGAATAACGCAGAGTATCATTCCAATGAAACCAATAAGCAAAGTCTCGCCAAATGGAAACGGTGAGAAAAGACCACGGTCACACGCTGGCTTACTAGTGCTGTAACTTGTCCCATTAAAAGCAGCATTGGGAAGTAAAGCATCAAGATCAGCACCAATCATGCTAATACCACCTCCGATAAAACCAGCGCTGTCGTTCATTGCATTTTCAATTGCTGTAGGGGAAGTAGGGGTTGCGCTTGTTTGAGCACAAAAATCACTATGTAGGATATGCTCCGGCACTACGAAATGAAGGATGTTCCACTCGTGTTGCAAGAATGAATCGTTTAGTGTCCACTGCTTTTCGTAAAAAATTACAGTGAATCCTGCAACGGCAAAGAGTATTGCCACGCAAAGGCTCGCAACTCTCAAACCTCTACCAGACTGAAAAATAATAAACATAGAGTAGAGGCGGGTGAAAGCAGAAGCTAAATATTTCTTTTTAGTAAAATGATTTAATATGCACATTGCGAGCAATTAGACTGCGAACAATAAATAAGTAAGTAATACCTACCAAGTGAGTCATATTATTTTGGGGAGACGTAGTAGTCCGAAGTGTCATAAGTGCTTTTCCCATTCTACCAGAACACCACACAATTAGAGAAAACACTGTACCCACCAACATGAAAAGTGCTGCTTGATAAGCAATGGTAAAGAACCAAGCCGTTTGGTTGTGGTCATCGTTTTTTCCACTGAAATTATAGAAATCCCAGTTTATATCCTTGCTTATGTTGATGGCAGCCAGTAAAATCAGCACCACGAAAAAAACCTGCAAAATGCAATTTTGTCACAACCTAAATTGAACCAAATCTACGGCGAACGTTGTACAAGCAATGCTTTAAAAATTCATAATTTAAAATTTAAAAGATTTTATGCATCTCGCATGGCGGCTCTGTACTATATTTTTTAAATAATGCTACCGTGCAACTGTGTACTATTTTAGTTTTTGCTTACCGTAGCTTTCTTGGTGGAAAACACTTTTCCCTCTTTTGTTACTGCAGTAGACACTAAGCCTAATTTGTTATCAAATTTGATCGCCTCCTCTAACTGTTCATGCACAACATATTTTGGCTTGCAATTAAGTTTGACACGGTCCCATAATTTTCTTATGTATGGGCGTTGTTGGCCGCTACTGACGTTAAAGATGCTGCTTGTATCGTTACTTTCCTGATGTTGCCCCGGTTGTTGTTCTTGCTCAAGATTCAGTCGTTCCAGTATCTCCTGATTTTGCAAATTTTGTAACACAATTCCTAAATCAGAAACTCTTTCCTCTGGATGCGGTAATGCCATAGCCCATCTTCTACGACTATCAGAAACAGTTTGAAACTCCTCCATGATTATATTTACACTTTAGCTACTATCTAACTATAATAAAGATTAAAACAACGGCATAAGCAGTTTTTGATATATCCTAAACTTCTCTTGCTTTAACTGTGTATTAAATTTAAAAAGTAAAACAAAACTAAGACCAATTCTTGTTGCTTCAAACGTGAAAAGCAGAAAGCTGGAGCATTTAATGATTACTATACAATGTTTACTACGTAGAGCACAGAAAGTCTAATTGTTTAAATTTTTGTATCGCACGAAACTATTTCTTCTAACCCGATCCACTCTTTAAACACGAATGATTCATTTTGCGAATAGGTAATTTACGATACAACTGATTATTTCTTGATACAGTAAGCTGACCCGATTCCTTTTCACCAACAATCTACAAACGCAGCTTTAAGAACACTAAAGAATGAACTTTCATTTAGTTTTATAAAAAGTCAATATATATTGTGAGTGTGATTCACCATGTTGGTATTGTACTTGAGTGACAGCGACATGTTTTTCATAACTTAAGTAATAATTACATATATAGATTTTCATTCAGTTTTTGGCATTTAGACCACCTCCGAGCAGACCACTTATTTCGTAATTATTTGTAAACATACGCGCAGCGTAATCCAAACTTTATGCTTAATAAAAGGTGGCATTTGTATTATTAATCACAATAGCATAAATACTATGTTTTCTAAATATCTGATACATCTTATTATAAAGTGTAAAGTACCGTCTGGTTTTTAAATCGCGCTACATTAAGTGTTTGTAACCAAGAATTTTATTCATTTTACACTATGATATTTCTGTAGGTTCAATAAAGAGCCAGGGAACTCAACATTGCAAACTTGGGCCACGTTCGTTTCTTGACCTGGCCTCTTGTTATAAATGTGGAGGTACATCGTCAAGCAATGGATGTGGTTGCAAAAAAGAGACACGTGAGACCTCGAGAATAAAAATGTAAACTGAATCTGAGGTAGCAAAACACCCTCTTTCTAACTGCACTCAATTTTGTTTTTGGCGAAGCCTGGACGTTTACGTATAATGTGGGTATGGTTTATTAGTTGCCGAAAAAAGAAATGATTCCAATACATCATGTTGTTTTTAAACTAATGGAAATTTCATCTGCGTGGTAATACGTTATGTTTTAAATTAAGGCTAGCTTTATTTTTTATAATGAGGCGCATGGAGGAAATCAACATTAATATGTTAATACATAAAATTTCACAATAAGCAGTTATTCCTCACCAAATGTGACTCAAATATGATTACATGAAACATTAAATTGTCACATCCTGTGTTGCTGTTTAATGGTAAGAAAGCAATAAAAAATGATAAATGTTAGCTAGATAAATATTTTTATGAAGCAGACAAGATTTGCTCTAATACAAAATACATTTATATACAAGTTTTTCGCCATTTCAAAGGTTCATTATTCTATTTAACCCTTTCAGCTTGGCAACCCAAGATTTTGGCTTTGTCAAAAGTTTGTTTCCATATGAGTAACCATTTATAGTGCATTTAAATAAAACGCTATGTATGCGATTGCCCACAATAATGTACCACTTTTAAAATTGTGATCTACCCGCATAGCTACATTTTTGTCCATATAGAAATAGTGCCTCGTTACTGAGAACAACTAGTGGTATTTTAAATAAAATGCCAGAACCCTATAACTATTTTTCAATGCCTTTTTTTGGAAAAGTCGTTCCCTCCGAAATGCCAATATATTGGACTTATTTAATTCACAAAAATTGACATAGCTTAGCGGAAGCTAAATTGCTTATACGTAAACCTCTTTGTTTGATACTTTAGTTTCTCAATGATAATTTATTATATTGTTACTCAAAATGGCTAGACAAAATATTCAAAAGCTGTTAATAAAGTGACCCAGTAACGTCTGCATTCATGCGAACTGTTTAATTTTCAAAAGCCCTTAAAATGTTTCCATAACGAAAGTCCAGCAGATATAACGAAACTCAAGCTTCAGCAAAATTGGGGGCATTTTTCAAGATTTTGCCCCCAATGTTTAAGCTAACATGAGTTTGTATAAAAACATAAGTTACTGGATCACTTTATTAACAGATTTTGAATATGTTGTCTAGCCATTTTGATGTTACTTAAGTTACCAGATGCAAATGGCAATAAATAATTAAGAGGTTATCAACATCCACATAACTAACCAAAATTGCTATTTCAAAATCAATTATATGTATATGCTATAAAATGGTCTGAGTCTGAGCGTAAAATGGCGCTGGAATTGTTGGGAAAATTTACGGGGTCACAATAAATAACTTTTAATTAACAAAGAATTTGCCGGTGGCTCGGCAGCGGAGTACTCAGCGCATCTGTTACATCTGTTGACATTTTAAGGATGTTTCTAGTGAAAGATCAAAAGTAAATACATGACTAAAATCCGGAAACAATGGAGAATCTTATTCCATGATCAAAAATTGAATTTTCCGTTGTGGGGGGAAACTTCCCCCAGGAGGTACCTGGGGCAATTTGAGTCCAAAATGGTCCATCGTATTCTTTGTGTTATGGCGATCAAAAATATGTATAAACCTGGCAGTCAAAGCGGCAATTGAATTTTGACGCAAAATTGTGTCCCTTACCCCAACTGTGCAAGGGTGGTGGCAATAGTATGGTATTCAGCACTCCTCACAGAGTAACCCTTCTCGGAGAGATGCTCGATAACGGGGTAGACTACAATAATTCTTAATTGGATTCAGTAACCGGCGTAAGCCCACCCCTATACAATACAATACAATACAACAAAGAATTTAAAATTTTAGTTAACTTTAAAAAACACATACATTAATAATTGATTCTGAAATAGCCACGTTCGTTAATTATGTTGATAACTTCTTAATTATTCGCTAATTGTTCTAAAATAATTAATTTAAACTTCTGAGGTATGTTAGTATATCACAGTATTGCTTTAAAACATTTCTGTCATTTTTTATATTTAGCAATATAATAGTGAAGACTAAAAATACGAGAAATAACCCAATTTTTAATTTAAGGCTTCTCAACATTCTATATAACAAATATTTATGCTTAATTTGGTAAAAGTCAAATTTTTGAAACTCAAACCATATAACCTGTCCTCACCTTCAATTTCGCATGCATAAGACCATCACAGAGCACAACCATACTACTACAAGAGCGAGCATTTATAAGGAAAAATGTGGCACGATCCAGCTAACCAATCAGAGAGAATTAGGGTCACTGGTGGACAGTGAGACTATTTAATATATATTCAGCTGGATGTCTCAGTTTGCCTCGAGCAGTGACTCTAATTCTCTCCGATTGGTCCAGGCGGCCGATGGCTCATACCAAATTGTTACTGTTAAATGCTCCTTCTTGTTGTTATATGGTAGTGTTCTGTGTAAGACCATAAAGATTTACGAACTTCTCAATGATTTTTTTCACAGAAATGTTTGACATTTAGCAAACTCTGTTGATTTTTACACAATTGCGTCTTCTAATTTAAGTAACATTATGTTAAATTATCATCAAGGAACTACAGTTAGTGATAAGAAATCGTTCGTATTAGTTAAATTTAAACACAAAACCACAAAATTTAATTATTATGGTTTGGTTTCAGGACAGAACTTCCGGTCACGATTTGGTTAGCAGAAGAAACTATATTATAATGGTTCTCGGAAATTTTTTAACATCTGATCCCGGTTCCAGTAGAATTGTGTTTCATTAACCGTATTACGTTTACAAAACCGGTCAATCCTTTTTGAAAGAAAGGAAAATATTAACATTCAATTTCTCTATTTCTGTTAATTTTCTAATATGAGTCGCCACCAAATCGGTGCAGTTACTAATGTCCCGCCACAATACTAATCGCTTTATATTCCGTTGCACGAATGTCTAAAACTTCCCGTCCCTTACAGTTTGCTTTTTGTCATAAGCAAACCACAGTGAGATAAAACACATATAGTTTTAAGGTGTACCCCTTGTGCAGCTGTTTTCTCGGAGTAAAAATACAACGACATTGCAAATTGTACTATAATGGTTTCTTTATCACTTATTAACCGGAAAAAGGAAGCTAACTGATAAAATGCTGCGCATGTTGCTGGCACATGGCCTAGTCTAAAGATGTAGAATGTATTCATTATGCACTTTAAAAGAATCTCGGCGACGCAAGTTAAATGTACCGCCACTGTGAACGCTTAGCAAGAGTTTTTTGCGTTACGCATGGTTGTCAAGTAAATCTCCCGGTAACTAAGGGCAGATTTTCATTCCGAAATACCACCAAAGCTTATTTTGGTCATGGCAGACCACCAAAATCTACGGAATGGCGTGGTAACTCGGAAACTTTAAATTCCAAAAAACTCGAAAATTTGCAACCCTACCGAATGGTTTGTATTATAATTCATTGCAATAATGAAGTTTCTGTTCAGAGAGTGCCAAATTTTAGTTTGTAATATTAATATAATCCAAAGGTCTTGCTCTAACTTTGTTAAGAACCAGGCCCACCATAAATTACTAACAGTTTCGTGTTTTTCTTAACTTTCGAAGCCAATTAACCTTAGATACTATTGAATGGCGTTAAAGTTATTTACCTAACAAGTGTGTAAAACTCAGTAATTTTCAGTATTTCTTTCATATATTTAGCGTAGGTATTTTTAAATACTGTGTTTAATTGTTTTGGAGTTGAATATATGTAATTTAATTTAGTTTTACGAATTATCGCGCAGATTTAAAAAACGTTATGTATCGTAATTCAATATCGACCGTATACATGGAACAATTTTGTGATAAAATGTCAGAAAGTTATGGTCCAAATCTTTCAGTTTTCGTTACTTTTTTCTACTTTTTATGTTCAAATTTGCGATGATTACTTCTCTGCTTTCGATCGAATCATCCGGCTTTAAAATCGATGCACTAGAAAATTTGTTATTTTCAGTTCACTGAAACCTAATCCCCATTTACGCCATTGTTAAGAAAATCCGTAAATATGCCCCCAAAATTTGAAAATTATAAATATGATCCTAGGGGGTTCTCTATAACATGCGCCACCAAACTTTACCCCGTACCACTAATTTTAATATAATTTCGACGAGTTTTAAAATTTTACTAAACAGTGGGCCAGGTTCTTAAAAAAGTTAGAACACGACCTTTACACCAATATATTATTTGAATTTGAAGCAGGTTTTCAAATGATGTCTTCTTACCGAAATTGAAAAAAAGTTTTCGGCTGTTAATGTTTTTGCCCGGGTTTGCCCAACCTATAGCTTTTTGTAATTTAATAGCAAGACATTGTTATTTGTCGCTGATGTGGAATGCGGCCCAACTTTAAAAAACTATGAGAGTTATAATGGGGAGAATTTGGGCGAAAATTGCAAAAATATCACATTACAGAATGAATTATGCAGAATGGTTTTGTCAACTCCTAGAAGTGAATACAGCATTAGAAAGAGAAAATCAAGGAGAATCCGATGGTGTAATCGATATTGTAATTTGGGCTCATTTGAAGAAACTTCTAAAAATGCCCCACTGGGGCAAAGTGAAACACATTATTGGGTTCCCCATTTCTTGGGGATTATAAATATATATTTATATTTCGGATACTTATCAAGCGGAACAAATATAATTTTGCACTATAGGACTGGCTCAAGGTTTTATAAATGGTTTCGGTTTGGTTATCATTCCGTTTTACAAGACGTGGTTTGGTTAGTTTCGAGTACGAAACCGTCAAATAACCAAACCAAAACCATATTCGAACCGCGGTGTGGTTAACCAGTCCCATCACTAACTACAGTATCCAACAGAGAGGTTTACGGTTTACATATATGTGTTAGTTTTATAGTCCATTCCATATTCCAATTACATGTAACACAGTTGGTGGTTGATTACGGTCAATGTGACTTTCCCAAAGCTACCAAAATTGTCATATTTGTTCAACCTTAAGATAAGTCACATGCCAAAAAACTCAAATTCTTTCTTTCCTGCACAAAATTTGTATCGTATTTTAAAGGAGTTCTTTAAATTCTTGAATGTAAAAGGAATCTCAATTGTGTGCTAATTAAATGATTGTTAAGTTAGGTTTCCTTGTTTCTAACAGTATGGTTACCTTGTCTTTTATTGTTATTTGTTGAGAAGTTAACACTTAACTAGGGAAAATTGCCGTTAAAACGGCCCGTTTCCCTATAGTCAAGCCGTCGTTGAAGGGTTAAAATGAGTCCTGTTAAAGTCGATAATCATATATGGTGAAACTATATACAGTGCCCCTCCATATTAATTGGTGATTTTGATAGAGTTTCATTGAGGTGAATATATCAAGATCAGGTAACACATAACGGTTATTTCTGAACATACATTTGATAGAGTAGACTTTTGGCTACAAGATGGTGCTTTCATAAATTACATATCT
>VYYJ01004980.1:0-12056 GCA_021029165.1 Cyphoderus albinus
GGGAATTGAGTGAACTGACTTTTTGGACACACAAATACAACTTATTCAAATCATTTCTTAAAACCCAAATTATCTCAAACATGAACACGAACACAAAGTCAAGTGAAATCTATTGCCACAATGTATAGGGGTTTGTAGGAAAGAATCGGTACTTTGCCTAGTCGAGTGGAAAATGTCATGAAACTTTACTTTTGTCGTCACACCGCAAACATTACGGCTTCCTTCTTGCGGTGCATTAAGAAAGTCACAACAACGGTGAAAGTGGAAAATGAGAAAGAGAAATAAAAAATAGAAATAAAATGACACTTAATCCACTGCCTCTTCACTAAGATGTGACAATTGGAATGAACCCAACCTTGTCAACAAAAATTACCTGGTGATCCACCTACACTTTTATTTGCTTACGTAAACAAAATCTCCTTCACTCAAGTCTTGTAGGTACGTGCATGCATAAAAATGGGAGTACAGGCATATAATCTTCATTTTCAGTTTCTCCGAGTTCCATTGTCACGCTGCACGGGGAAAAGCTTAAGGGAGGACCTAGACAAGAAAACATTATTTCATTTTAGCATGTATTGACAGTAACCCACGATCAGTATGAAAATGAAGGTACTTAATGAGATATGTTATGACATCAATTGTTCGCGTCAAGTAAACCTCAAAGAATCCGTTCGGATTGTTTGTTTTGTTTCCCAGAATTATTATGATAAAAAACCATTTTCGCGAAATAGGTACTAGAGGGGATTTTTTCTTTAAACAATGTTTGTAATATGTAAGAAGCAAATGACATAAAATGTATCATGTAGGAAATAAAGAATCTATTTTTCCTTTCCATAAAAGAGAATGTAACGATCCTTTGAGGGGGTTAACTATTTACATTCAATCAAGTAATCCATTCTGCTCAACCTTCCAAGTGTGTGAATGGAGCGTTTAGCAAAGGAGCCATGTTCCTCCAGAACAACGGAAGCCCGCTATGACGTTTAATAAAATGACTATGACTTATCCCGTAATCGGGATTTTATATTATATTTAGTTTGATATGACGTTTTTCAGTTTGTTTCAGTTGGGTTTGTTTAGATGGATAACGCCTCACTTCCCTGAAGGTTCATTGATAATGTGGCATATGTATAGAGAGTTTACTTTGAGAGCAGCATTTAACACTTAGTTTATGTCACAGAGATGAGCATCAAAATATACATGTATGAAATACTTGTAATGTGAACGCAAGTTATTTTTTTTCTCTGCTATGCCACGAAAGCAAGTTCGTCATCATCCCTGAAAGCAGAAAGCCACTGCAATATGCACACACACACACACCGTTCAGCAAACTGGTGAAGTTTTTTGGTATAAATTCATCCTTTAGCATATTCACTTTCACCACTCCGTCTGTGACTGGACTGATGAAAATAGCAAGAAAAGCAAAAGGAGAGTGAAGGGAAAAGAAGAGAGTGCGAGCGAGAAGACACGGAACAATAACAACGGACTCTTTGCTTGTTCAGCTAACTCAATAAAACGGGCCAGCCAAACCGTATTGAATTCTTGTATACTTTGTAATAATATCTGCCTTTCAAGTGGGGAAAACTGACACATAATAAAAGACAAGGATTTTCTCAAGAAATATTTGGCTTGTGAAGGATTCCAGCAATAATAACCAGTCTTTTCTCTTTAATTGCTCTTTTACTAGAACATTAGCTTGTTTAATAGGTGCAATTTATTTCAATTCCCTTTTCAGTTTAAACATTCTAAGTTTTTCATTCGTTTTATTCAACCTTTAAGTAACACAGCTATATTTGGTTCTCAATTTTGGAATTGCCATTTTAAAGTGATTTTAAAAGTAAAGTGTCGTCATTTCGAAGCTGTTAAAGTGAAAACATATCGGAATCAAACAAAAAGGTAAATTTTAGCTACAATTTAATTAACAGTCATTAGATTCTTAAACGATAGTCTCTTTCAGGGTCTATGTTAGTTATCAATTATTAAAAACTTGTTGATTTGATGCAAGTGTTCAGTGGGACAGTTTTTTAGTATTTTTTTGTTGATAATTTGTATATAATCCTACTTTCTTTCAAATTCATAAATAATATATTTTGAAAAACAAACTAACAATTCACATGACCCAAATGGCAAGAGACACAATTTGAAAAGTGTGGGTGGGTTTTACTATAATTCTAAAAAATAACCCGATTTACAATACACATGTTTTACTTTATACTTTTACGGGATAAAAGCTTTTTGTCGTTTCTTGTGAAACAAATACTTGCAATATAAAGTTATGAGTAATGCAAGAATTGAAAATAAGAAGCAAGGAAATGTTGTTATATCGTACCGAGAGGTTATTTTGTCTTATTATGTACAAAACCAATGTTGTTTCACAAACAGGAAGTCTTGTAGGACTAGTGAAAGCTTCAACAGGATTTCAGAATGTCGAGTTTGAACACAACCGTCCTCGTTAAGCTTATGCTTCTGGGACTTCTATCATTTGCTCTTCTTCTGTCGGTAAGCAGTCTGTACATTGGACCGAGATATGGAAAGAGATTACCATACGGTAAGCGCAAATAGATATTGAAAAATATTATAATTTCCCAGTCTGTAAACATTTTCTTAAAGTGGGTATCATGGGCATACACCGTGAATAGTTTCCACCACCTTTGATGTGTGTAGTTTATTTTGTCAGGTTTCATAAAAACGAGTGAGGTGATCAAAGAATAGAAGAACGATTTTTTTAAATGTGAGTTTTGTTTAACCTCCAAGCGAAAAATGTTTTGACAGACACTCATTTCTCATGAGTGCCTCGCTCGTGAGCGTTTTCTCTTTTAATGTCATCCCACGTTGCGTTGAGGAAGAATGAAATAAGAAAAATAGGATTCTGCTAGTTTTCTTTGCCTCTTTCTTTACAAACAAAACCTCCGGACTTGTCTGAATGATTATACCCATTTTTCCTAGTATTTGTTCATCGATTCTGATAAATATTTGTGACGGAGGAAAGGTACACACAATTTTACGTCACCATTCAAAGCCACAGGTCGGTTGTTTTTATATTATGCAAGATTTATATTCATTCACAAATTCAGAATGAGATGAATCATTAGATAATCTTTTAGTACGTAGTCTTTTATGTCCTATATGATGCATAACATTTTATGAGTGGGAGCGATACGCTGCAACGCATTTAGTTAGACAATTTTTGACAAGTGCAATTGAATTTTAGGAGTTAAGAAATTAGAAAGTTTTTTTTTTGCAGGAATCTTTAATTTCACGACGGGAAAGAATATTTCCATTTACCATAATATTTTACCGCATTTCATAAATCCTTGTGTAACACAGCTCGAAGTTATCTTAATTCTAACAACAGGTGTTAAATTGGCTATGGCAAGCGACTTCATCTGATGTCAAACTTTTATGTGCAAATTTGTTCTTTGCAAATAACCATTAGGATGCCAAGAACTAAAAAGTAAAAGTATAAAATCCGGAAATAACGTTGAGAACATCCTGTGTTTTTAGCAGAAGCGCTCAAAGGATGAATAAAATGTTTATTGCAGACGGCTGAGGCAAAAAGAAAATTCTGACTTTTCTGCTTTCCTCGATGCCGACGGCTTCCTCTTACTCAGTCAACTCTCTATGTAGTCATGAAATTTGATATGTCAGGGAAGATTTCCTTTTATTATGATGGCTATGCTATGGCTATTGTTTCTGTATGCAAAAATTATGGAAAACATAAGCATACTGACAACCTCTTCGTGATAAACTTTTTGACTCGCTATAAACTAAACCAAGTCCGCTGTGTATGTCTTTCCCAATTCAATAAGATCGAGGTTTATTAACCCGCTTCACCAAACGTTTTTGTTAATTGTGAGCGTTCCTGGTTTCTGATATTCATATACAACCTGCTGGAAGTATCATATTAATCTGTAGTGCATTCCATTTTAATGACAACCTCTAAAAGGAGGATTTTTCAAATTAATGCCTATTTTATATTGTGTAACTTGAATGTTCTTGAATGTTACATGTCATGTCTCTGTTTGCTTACGTCAGCTTGGACTATAAAAAGAGAGTTGCTCAAAAAGTTAAACTGAACACCCTTATATTATCTACCTTGTCGCAAGATTTTAGCTGAAGGGTTGTAGATTTTTTGCATTGTATGAATGTGGAATAACCACAGTTTAAAACCTAACCTAGTGTATAAATAAAATAGTAATGAATATTTTGCATCGTCCTTCATGCCTTTTATGTACCTTTAATATTTTAAAATGAGTATGCTTAATTTTGAATTGTGGTAACTATAAGGGGTACAATATTCATGGGGCGTAAGTCCAAAAATCCATCTCGTAGAAGGAAAGTGTGGCATTCTGCTCAAGTTCGTAAGGATCACGTAGGTTGTAATGTGTAGGTGTGAATGAAATATTCTTGAAAAAGAATTTTGTATTTTCAGACATGACTCGAGTGGCATTGCGGTCTTCCAGCCCTAGGACGATTCAGAGCAGATCGCAAGTACGCTTTTATGCAGGTTCGCGTTATGGGGGAAAGCGAAGCTACTGGGAAACGTCAATGCCTGGTAAGAATAGAGACTTTATCTTCATGTAGAAGGAGCGAGATAAAAAATACTGCATTCTGGGCAAAATGTCAAATATTATTTCGGTTTACCTGCAACAATCTTGTGGAGCATTTACTGTAGTAAGTACTCTTCAAAACACTGTGCTGCTGACTTCTGGCGGAAATTAGTCATAAAAATAGTGCAAATTACCGCCGTGAAACGAAAATGAGGAAACACACAATTGTGACAAAAAATGATTCACATACATAAATGCACCACTCAAACAGGAATTTAGGAAAATAGAATTTTGAAAAGCAAATGGTTTGATACCGAGAGAGTAAAATTGTTATTTTTACTTTCTGGATAACAAACAGTCGATATTTTTTCAGATTCCTGGAGGAAATGAAAGAAAAAACTCGTCTTCCCTTTGTGACGAGTAGCAGATTTTTTATAAAATCTTTTTGTAAAACTCTTGCCTTGTAACAATTTTTTTCTCCGTGATGAAATGAGCAACTTAAAGCAATCTCAGAGTCTGAATTTTTAAGTATCCCCATTTAAATGTTTCATTCAAAGTGACTGATTGTGCAAGGTGGTCTCATCACATCACTACAATGATAAATTTAATTTGTCTAATTAATAGTTTTTTTTGGAAGGTATCTTAACATTATCAAAATATTATTTGCTTTCTAATAGAGTCAGAGAGGACCGGCTATTCGGAGAATCAACAACAAGCAGGAAATAATTCTCCCTACGACTGTCTCTATGTTCCCTACTTGGGAGTTCGTTGTTTGCCAAGGTAAGCAAAGCATCATAAAATATAATAATAAATTTACAAGTGGCAAAAAGTAGGCTTTCTTTCAACACTCAATGGTGGAGAAGACGAATGGAACTCAAAATGAGCAAACAAAACTTATTCCACTTTTAACTCTCTGTCATACAAATTGTCACAGCCAACAATTCAACAAGTTGTGCTTCGCCAAGTTTGCATACAATTACATATTATGCGGCAAACATAGATCCAATATTATTATCCTTTAGTGACGATAAAGTGTGGTAATGCTAATTTAATAGTTTCAGTTATGACCATCGATACATTCATTACGGTAAAGTGGAGACGTTGCGAAGCTAGCACCTACATACCTACCCACTTAATTAGTAGCCATTATTTGCCCTTTATAGCCGCAATCTGCATGAGACACTCAACGACCACTCGAATTAAAGATCCTTCAGTACACTCCAGTGCTAAATCCCTAATGATTTTCTTTGTTGTTAGCCAGTCTGAAAATCCGTCGTTGAAACCATTAAATGCGTAATAACTACCGAGTTCTTATAGTTCATTCAAATCCGTTCGTGTCTCTTCAGCTTAGAAAGGAATGATGTCATTACCGATATGCGAAGAATTTGTAGCAAAACACAGACTAAAGTGGTCTTCTTGCATATGTAGAATATCAAACTTCGGACTAGGTCATAGTCTTCGATCTCATTCATGAAGTATTACAGTACAGTCAAAATGTATCCTTTGATTGATAACTTTAATACTGCGCAGTTTCTACAACTGATGCTCATCATGCTATTCAAAATCAGTGTGTCAGTATTCATTCAAACTGCTTGATTTCATGAAATTTACAATTATTAATTAACCGTAAATCCTTCAGGCACAATGTGGAGAACGCATGGAACTCTGTTGGAGAAAACGATGAAGACTCAGGTAGCCCCAATGGTGCTTTGAGAGGAAGCCCTTCGGGTGGATCGGACTCTTCCTAAGTAGCAGTACATCTCGAAACGAAGGAAGAAAGAAATCTCGCTCTGTGTCAAAGTGTCGTTGTGTTGTGTGTGGACAGTTTTGTTATTTCAGATAAGGTAGGTAAAATTACGTACCCTAAAATTTGGAAGGAATATTAACGAAAATCCAGAAGATTTCATTCTGATGATAATCTTTAACTTTTGTAGAAACTAATTTCTGCGACCATCATATTTGAGGGTTCCTAATTTAACTCTATGAAACTTAGATATTTCATGTATTAGCGGAGGTGAGGCTTGCCCAATATATCTAGTATTTTATAGTACAGTCGTTGTAGAGTTTTGAGAGAAACTACTGAGAAAATATGAAGGAGACGAGGTTTCACCTTAGTAGAGGTTTGTCCTCATAATATAGAGTTAGTTACCCAATAACAAGTAGTTCATTTATTTAATTTACTGCCATGTGCTTTTCGTGTGATACATTAATTTAAAAAAAATCCCCCTAATACTTTACATATACTATTGTGAGGTGTTACATTAACCTATAAATTTTAATTATTCAAATTTGGATTTAATGGATAGTAGGATAGTGGTGGTCCTATTAAGTTTGAATTTATAGTATGTGTTAAAATAACTTCTGTGTACAGGTTTTGTACATTTCTCAAAACTCCCCATTGCAAGTTTGAATGATGTGTCCAGGTATTTATCGAACTGTTGTTCAATGTAAATTATCATTGGTTACTTCGTAAATGACTTATAAACTGATATGTCTAACTAATTAAATGTTGTCTTCAGGAGAATGTACTTCGTTATTAAACCCCGTTTGATAATTGTATAACGTTTTACTTTAGAAAAACTTCAATAGTAGATAAGTCGTACATGTATATATAGGTATTTACCGTGAATGGGAGCGAATAGTTTTATTTAAGATTTATTAAGATCAGTGTTTGACATGACATAATATGAATGACAAGATCTCCATATCTCTTTTTCTTCACATTCGAGAACAATTTTCTTTCATTGTTAGCAGATTTTCAGGTGAATAGTACGTTTCTCCAAAGTATAAGCATTTTTCACTAACTATACCTGTTTCATCTCTACAAACCGTCAGCTCTCAATGTGATTAAATAAATATTTATAATAGATAGCATTTACTGGAAGGTTCATATTTATTTCAAAACATACGCAGAATTTGTAAAATAGTAACTACTATAATTAACTATAGTTAAGTAATTGGACTACTCAACTTCATTGCTTTAAATGTGAATCATCAAATAAAGAATTGATTACAAAGTGAAGACGTAAATTATCATAGTTAATTAATAAAATAGGGAAATGTAAAAAAAAATATTTATTAACTCTTAATCTACTTAAGAAGAGTCTAGTTCGATTTGAGTAGTCTATAAGATATAAAAGATGTCATTTACTTATATAATTTATATTTAAAATGTAGATCGTATTTATTTTGAAAAACGTCGGAAATGAAAATAAACTAGAATTCTGTATTATTGGCACTTCTTGTAGCAAAAATAAACAACCAAAACGGTTAAATTATTTTATTTATCCATTACAGCAGCCACTTGAATTTTTTTCATCTTGAGTCTTTCTTTCACTCATAAAATTGGCATTTTACATCTTGCTTATGGGGTAAACCTTCCAAATGGAGAAAGTGGATCTTCCTGGGCAAACTGAGTTAACCTTGGTACTATTTAAATTCACAAAAAACAAGTGCCCCACAGAGAAAGAAACAGTACATTTGGTGCCCCAATTTGTAGAGCAATCACTTCATCAATATGTTCATCACTAACTAAAAACAAAAGGTGCACATAAATAAATTCTTTTTTAGCATTTAGTACACCGTAGGCAAGTAAACTTATAATTTGCAAATATTCACATTAATTCTTCAATTGATATTTTGAGTCGTAACAAAATGAAATATGGTACGTAGGAATATGTTCTGAAGCGGAAGATTATGCTAATGATTGAGCAACGGATTGATTTCTCTTGAGAACTGAATTGAGAATCCGCCCATTCAACAGACATGTTTGCATATGGCTTCATTTAAATTTGATAGCATATAACACCTACCTTCACCGTCCGTGCATTTTTTCCAATTCTCAATCACAATAATAGTGAGTAATCATAGATCTTTTATATCTAAATTTTAAATTTACACTGACAAATTATTTGACAGGAAGCAGTCTGTATTACAGAAGCTGTATAAACTGGCCATTCTTTCTTGGAATTAAGTAGCAGACGACCATTATTCCTAATCCAGTGGTAAAATATAAAGTGAAGCAGCATTTCTGCAACCTTAATTTAAGTCTGTCTGTCTGATAATACTGGAAGAATTACTCTGATTACTTCCCACTGGGAGTAATTTTTACGTAGAAAAATACCCACACTGAAGGAAGCCCTCTTCATAGCTAGGACAACTAATCCTATTGGAATTATTAAATCACGTCTCGCGACTCTCGCACTTTGATTATGAATTTTTATTTCTTCTCTTCGCAAAATCAATTTACAGTTTGAACCACACTGTATAACGAAAATGCCAAATCAAGTAAGGCCAAAGCAAACAAAAATCAGGAGTTCAATACATTGCGTGATTTTTTAATTCCATTTAGGAGCTCCTTATGATTCGCTTTTCGAATCCTTAATGGAAAGTTTTAAAAGGAAAATTCATTATGCTATAATAAACCAAAAATTCTCACAATAATCTTTTTACGGAGATGATTTTTCTGTAACTTTTCTAATATTTGAATGAGAGGTTCCTACACCCGAAACCAAGCAAGAGCACATCATTACCGGAATGTCGGGAACCATTACTGATTACTAGGTAGTTCATATAAAAGCCAAAACCCACTCAAGATTGAAAAGAACAGAGAACATTGAACAGTGTGTGGGTAAAAACTCGCATATCTAAAACAAGATGCGGATATAAAGTCCATCGATAAAGGTTACTCATCTCTCGTGTTGCAGTAAATATCTAAATAGTAGGTCCCACGCATGATATGGAGATCATACAATTGAGAATTTTCCGGGCATAAGTGCTACAGCATAAAACTTAACATAAAATGTTCTCTGCAGCATGTATCCAAACATATATACGTGGGATTTGTATTTGTCATTGTCATCATTTCTTATTATTTTCGTATTCTTATTCGGTATTCTTTTTGCTGTTTACAAGGAATCATTCATCTAAACCTTCCAATCGATTTAGAAAGGCAACTGTTTATTTATATACACTGCCATAATTTGTACGAAATGTATTTCATATTTGTTGTCGCGTATATTCTACCCATGTTAAATGGGTAGGATACGATGATTCCAGAAATGACGGATTTAGTGATTTGAAAATCGAGATATCTTGTCTACGTTAATTGGGCTTTTAATGGGACATTTAACATGGGATATACACGAACAAATATGCCACACATTTCGTAAACATATATAAAATAGTCACTAAATATATTGTGTATATTACAGTGAAACTTTCGAATAATTGCATCCCAGGGGGAATTTTAAAATGACAATTATAGAAAGATGACACGGATAAGAGGCTCTCCATAAATTGAATGTTGGCATTAACAGAGGTTTTCAAAAAAGCACACGAGAGGGTTTCATTTCATGCGCATGCTTAAAATCATTTTTGCTTTTAAGGATAAGTTTCCCATTGAAATTCAATGATTGAATAGCAAAAATTCACAATTTTTGAAATTACCGCCAGGGATGGAATAATACGGCGATTCTGTTTTGCATTGTACGCGAAGCAATTCTTTGGAGGTTGCAATTATAGAGAGTGCAATTATTCGGAAACTAAATTCTTTTGAAAACTGAAGGGCGGGGAATTCATTGCAATTATAAGGAGAATACAATTATTCGGAAGTTTCACTGTATTTCACTATATAATATTGTATATAAAATAATATTGTATACGACGAATGAGATAATGGCATATGGAAGCGAGTATGACCGTATGAGACGTATTAACCGGCAAAGCTGGGGCAAAAAACCCACCGTAAGCTAGGAACTTGTTTATTTCTTATTTATATGTATTTGCCGTATTTGTACAATGTTGAATGTTGGAAAAGCAATGTTGTGTTACGGTAGATTTAAGATGTTTTTTAAAAGTGCAGCTATTTTAATATAGGTACACAGCCATATATCACAAGAAAAGTGAGAGGGAATTTAATCCTTTTATATGCTTTGTTTTGAAATTTGAATGCTTGAAATAAATAATCCATGTTTGCTTTAAGTATTCCTGAAAATCGAAATCTATTGTCGTACTCGCTCACAATCGCATGACATGAAATTTGATTCTATTCTAGTTCTAGGGTGAAAAGAAGGAAGTTAACATTTATCCAGCGTGTCTATACAAACTTTCACTAGTTTGCATTCTATCAATAATTTTAGAATCTTACTGAACGTTTGAGGAGATTTTGCTTCCGTTCGGAATGTGAAGAAGGTACTATGTGATTATTGTAATTAAGAATTTGTTTCGAATTTGGAAGCTCACAAATGGACCAAGTGATGAGAAGAGCTATGCTAGAATTATTGAACCGTAAATGGAAAAGGAACGCAAACACAACAACAATTCTTGTATTGTTTTTTCTCAAGGCACATGTAGCATTATTTGTTCCTGTGCTGGGGAGTGTATTTATTCTCGGATGTGGTTGAAATAAGCAAAGAGCTCACTCCTCCGTTGCATAACTAGAACAAGTGCGCATTACAATGAAAGAATAAAAGTAGGTATTAGAGATAACCACAAAACTGATTAAAGGGATATCATTAACGAAAGGAAAAATGATATACAAATGTTAATACAATCAAACTTGTTTTAATTATGTGATGTTATTTAAGATTAAAACTTATTTATATGGGTCAGCGCGTACCACACATGTAGTAAAGGACATGCTTGTGCGCTTATTAATGCGTTAATGTCACAAACAATTAAATAAAGAAGTATCAGGTACTTAATTTTAAAAATTCTAAGTGACATGCATGGTCGTTGCATATTATTATGAAATCTTTCAAAGGCAAGTAAATTACCTGTCTTGATAGGCATATTATACCCTCAGCTCAGCCTTACTTTCCCACTCATAATAAACCAACGAGGTGCCGATTTAAATAAAAAATTTAGCGTGTGCCAACAAAGCCTAGTAGGTTTGTCACACTTGTCTGGGAAGAGTCTGGTCCCAGTCCACTTCTCTAAATAACTCATTTTTGATAACAATTCATTACATCACAGTCGTTTCTGATTTGTGTTGCGATACGAATGAATTTCATGTACTGTCTGTGATTTCGTTTTTATTTCGAAGGAGACCTTTGAAGACCTCAGAAATTGCTTGAAACTACTGGATTGAGAAAAGACTATTTAGATGTTGCTGATATGACCTATATCTATAATATAAATATCAAGAAAAGCCATCACCGTCTACCTTCCTTGTTGAGTAAACTGGGGCTTTTGATGCCCTACGCACTGCATTCATTCACAGGTAACTATATGATTTTATAATCACGAAGTTTCTCACTGTTTATCATACAAGTTTTTAGTATTTCAATTTTATGTTGCACTTTACACAATCTCTTAAAAATCAAACGAATTAAATCCTAGGGGCTTCATTCTAACTTCGTTATGAAGCTGAAGCAATTATTACATTTTATTCTCGGAAGTCAAACGGATGCCTTATAATAACAAAATCAAGTTACAAAAAATTGCAATTATTTTATTAGGAAAGCGCTCGAAAATGCAAATTTAAGTTTTATTTCACAACTCTCCGTC
>VYYJ01004981.1:0-12056 GCA_021029165.1 Cyphoderus albinus
AAAAGTGTCTTCTCGAAGCACATTTGCGTGTAAAGATTGTGATGTTAGTCTTTGCATTACTCCGTGCTTTAAAATTTTTCATACTGAACTTAATTTTTAAATGTATAAAAAAATTTACGATATTATTATTGTATTCTTGTTGATGAAATAAATGTTTAAGGTTTCTTTTATTTGGAAATGAAAAAAAATTGATCGAAAATTGCCGTATTTTCTAGTAAACTTTAGATTTTGGACCTGTTTTGATAAGTAATGTATGATTTTTGTAATGGTGCGCTGGTTTCTAAGTTATTATTTAACGGTGCATTGTTAAAAGAGTTTTAAAAATTATGGTCGTTAGGATATTTTATGTTTAAATATTTTCATAGTGATGAAATAGCATTGTAAGAACGTAAAATTCGATGTAAACTGGTTAAATCTAATACCAACTAAATTTTATTTCAATTTAAATGAATATTCTAATTTGTAAATTGAAATCTAAGTAATTCAAAAATCAAAAAACAAACAACTGCAAATGATGTTCCCATCACGCAAAGCGAAAACACCACGGCAATATTTCCTCTCATATTCGGTGGCCTCCATTGGATTAAAGGTCCATGGTCAAAATTAACGCTGGCAATCCGTAACTCCATCCACTTTCTCCACACACCAATTTCAGCAATATTTCTAATTCTTTGATATATAAAAGGAGGCACAAAACCTTCCAAGTAAAAATATGCCTTAAAATCGCTGTACGACTCTTTCCCTAATGAAACCTGAACATTTTTGTTTTCTCGCCTTTTCATTAGACTGAATGCGTGCTCTTGACAAAGTATATCTGGTAGAATGAGCGCAGTCCGGTTGCAACCCTTTAGAAATTTGTATAGCAAAACGTTCTCATTTTCTCTAAAATCTAGCTCCAGGGTCTTTGCTAGTGTTAAATCTTTTTCCCTCGACCAATTTGGGGGTCTAGATGAGGTAACGTTGATCCGCTTTATAACCATATCTGACGCCAATGATGGCAAAGCAGGATGTAGTGCTGTCCCATTTGGAACTCCCGATGTTATAATGAGGCTCCCAGAAATACGTTTTTTCGCTTCATTGTTTTTCTCAACATTCCAATACGCTTTACTTTCACCCATCGCTAATGACTTCATGTGTTGGATGGTCGATGAAATTTCAGAGACTATCAAAAATGGACTCCACCATAAACGATGTGGGAAGGTGACCCAGGCTGTAGGCCCTTCGTAGAATTGCTGGTTCCACTTGGGAAAAGTTTGGTATTCAGGATAGTCAAACGATTTGTATCTGGCATAGATAGTAAAGTTATTGCTAATCAATTCCCGGAATTTACTAAATGGCACTGGTTTTCGAGGTTTAATCATTTTGGAAACATTTGTATTTTTATAGGCATTGCTGATGACAATTCCCATCAAAAGATTAATTGACATCATTGCCCGCATTTTAGTCCATCTTACATGAGTGAAATTTCTAAATGGGTTTCCCTGCTCAAGAAAAATCTTCCATGTGGACGAAACATGCAGAAGAAAGTCTCTTTCAAGTTGCGTCCATTTCATTAACGAAGCCGTTGCAACTGTAGAGAAACAAATTAAAATCCAGGTTGTGCAATCAAATATTTCAACAAGAGTTTGAAATGGTATAGAGCTGACGCTGCCACCTCCACAGCTAACAAATTTTAAATATGCTCAAGTCGTCGTGGGTGAAATAAGAGAAATAAAATGAATCTTTCCGATCCACTTTTGTTGAAACCCAATTTCAAAGTCGTGCTCGTACCAATACCAATAAGTGTGCATTGGAATTCCATTGTCGCAATCGGGAGCCGTGGGGAAATAATTGTTTCTCAAAGTGTAGTTACCAATGATGGAAATCCAGATTTTCGCGTAGGGCCGCGAAACCTAGTTTTCAGTAATATGAAAACTGTCATCAGAAGAGGTTTCATTACAATCTCGTACAAGTTGGAGCATTCTGTCGAGTAAATTTGTCCTCTCTGTTTTAGGATAAATGTTCCAAACCAATTGATCTGTGGGTCTAGGAAATACTAAATGGGACAGAATTTGTAGATTCCGTAAAAGGTTTATGTCGGCAATTTTTACCACAAAAAGTTCTGCCTCGCTTCGTCCCGACAAAACACATCCTGTGCAAATTTTTACAATTTCAATTTCAGTTGAACAATCCAAATTTACTAAAATGTAGATTGAGTGCGTAGTATCGTCTTTATATTGTGACCATTTTGCGTGCTGCCGAATCCAAGATTTCATAATGTTATGTTTGTGGTATTGTTCGATATTTTTACCTGAATCATGATAAACAAAAGAGAAGATTTGTGGTGTTTCAGATGGAAACCCATATAAATAAAATGGGAACCGCAGAGCACGACGAAAGAATGGCTTGGGATAGTCCATTGCCTTGTCCGTGATGTGATCAATAAAGTTACTCATTGGATTTAGATCTATGTTCACTGCACAATTCCAGGGTTTTGAGTGTTTTATAAAAGTCGGCAAATAAATTTGAATAAAAAAAAAGTCTTCAATTCGGTTTCGGTTAGTTTTTATAGCTTGATGCTTGGTGAAAATTGATGAGCTTGTTGTGAAATTGCAAATTATAGTTGGATATAAAAATTTCGGCTTTTTCTTTTTCGTTAGTGAAAGCGTTCGTCGACAGTACGATCTTATTACTGCAGGATTTTTTGGATGATATATATCCAGTAGTTGGAAATTTGTGATAGCATTGAAACAATTTTGAGATGCGAAGGAGAGTAGGAAATTGGTCAAGTTGATATTTTCTGGAATTAGTTTTAATTTTCTGTCTTGATGTGTTTTTAATACAGTGATAACGAATGGTAATATGTCTAATAATATTATAAGAAAAAGCTCAAACCCAAAGTAGTTCAAGTATTTATTCATTTTATCGACAGTCCTGAATTCTGCGTAACTCAAAACAAATGACATTTGAAAAAAGATACTTTTGTCTGTCCACGGGTTTCTCTTTTTTACAAACATGCAGTTCATAAAACAAATTTACTAATGGCAATGGCTTAAAACAAGTACATAAACTGCACAAATACTTATTTCAAGAGTTGACGTCAATAATAATTTTTTATTTATCCAAAAATATTTAAGTATAGTATGTCGGTATTGGTGTACTAATAAAAAATTCAAATTTAGTTTGTCAGATAGTTTGAATTTATTCCATAATAATACATAATATATTACATAAATGAAAAAGAAAAGTGCTTCAAGAGACATTACCGAACAGCAATATTCAATCAATAAGCAATAACAATAATTATAGGCAGTGTTTAACTGTCAAAAATAAAAATGAATTTAGAATCAAGCTATTTTTTAAAGCACAATTGTGAAGTTATTAGGATCAGTCCACTCAAGCGATAATTATTTATTATTTAACGGAATTAATATAATTATTCAATCAAATAAAAAATGGCATTGGCCAGTTCTTTGAATGAAGACTAGTTAAAAGATACAATATATTGTTATAAAAAGTTTAATTTTATCTATAGTAAACATCAAAAACTGAAGCTTGAACAATAATTAAATACATATTAATTCATGTGTTGTTAATTTAAAATAAAAATTAAACATATTATTCATTAACACGAGGCGAAATATAAAATAAGTGTTTTTCGAGATTACTCGTTATCCCATAAATATTTTGGTTTATAAAAATATTAAAGTTTAAAAATTATTATCGGAATATCATGGTGGTGGCAAATGCGAAAACTATTGATTGCAGAATCGCCAATGCCTATAGAAAAAATCCAATAACAGTTATTTCCTCCGGGTAGTTAATACTTGTGGTTAAATCACTTTTTAATTATTGTTAGTTTTTAATACTTACTCCAGCGCTAATTCTCTCCTCTTTGCCGACGTTCTTTCCAAATTCAAAAAAGTCGTTACTCGACTTCTCAGAAAATACACCACCCCTCTTTTCAATTTCTGCAGTCGCGTAGAGATACGCAATTGAGGAAGCGAGCAGCAGAAGAGAAGAAATGAGGTAGAACGTAAATTCCTATTTGATAGAAATCAAAAATTAAATATTTCAATATTTAACGGCATTTCAATGAAATATTTTCAAACAAACGGCAAATTACGCACAATCCAGCTAGTCAAGGTGGTCCTATTTCCTCTCAAAATCATACTCCAGATGAAGCTAATCAAGGATCCAAAACAACTGATTATTACCACACAGAGGAAAATTCGGTCCAGCTCAATGAATGGGCATTGATATATTGAGTTGCAGGAGTCGAACAGCCAACTGTCACAGATTTCAATTAGTGTCATTCTTTTGCTAGCTTCGGTAGAATTAGAATCCGTGTCATTTTTAGGTAAATCTGGCGTCACCCAGCAGTCAGATGCAAAGTGGGAGTAGATTCCAAAGAACATCGTGGCTGCTGCTAGAACCTGAAGTATGTATACATGAACATATGTATATTAATAAATTTGGGACTAGAAGAAACAACACGAGTCCAAGAATTGTTTTATATTATATATACACAATGAATTAATAATTGCTTACCAATGCGATACTTTTAAATATAATTTTGGATGACATTTTAAAAATAAATAAATATTTAAAAATCAAAATAATATGTGTATATTTGTGCAACAATAATTGAAACTGTTCCATCTGGTGCAAACTATAAAGTAAATTAGATTACATATGTATGTATAGCCATATTACGAATTATAACATATTAATGCATGAAATCAATAGCAATTTCAAGTTTGATAATAAAACAATTTCCACTTGTGATTTTTTCCATACCTTACATGATAAACATTTGAAATTTGAGATAAAAGCACTCGGCCGAAAAGGATTAAAAAAATCTTGCATTGAAATATTTATTGAGAAATTTCCTTTGAACATTATTTATAAATGATGATTACGAGACATAAATGACCAATACATTACCAAACTGACAACCTTATTCAAGAGTGACGATATATGAATACATATACATATATTTGATTATCAAAGTATATTTAACGTACATGTAATGTTTTAATGATACATTAAATTTGATTGACATTGACAAAGGCCCCCTAACGATAAGGATAGGATTTTGGGCTGTGTATTTTAAATGGCTTGAAAATGGCAGCGGAAAATGATAAGCAACATGACGACCGAAGTTATCTTTGTTTTTTTTTTTAAATAAAAATAAAAATAAACAAAACCAGCCAAGAAATAATTGGCTCTAGATTATTGGTGAGGAGAAAAGTGAGACAGGGACACAGCGAAGGAACGTTTTACCTTTTAATTATTTTAACTTCAAAAAATATGGATGTGGAAAAAACACTTCTGGATGACATGCACATAATTAGAACTAGAAGCAACTAATTAATTACTAAATACTAATTCCGTCTTCTTGTGGAACTTGTGCCGCGATGCCCTTCACCGTCTTCACTGTCGTCTTCTGCTCTTCCAACTGCTTGTTCACATTGTTGAGTTCGCGGTTCATCCTCTCTACACTGTCGTCTTTCTCAACCTGCGCATTTTTCAAGCTCGACACCTCCAGCCTCAAACTCTGCACCTCTCCCCTGAATTTCTCCTTCTCGTCGTTAATCCTCTTCTGTTCATCAAGCGCGCCTTCTTTTCAGTCTGCACTAGCTAGATGTTACCCTGCAGCGCCGTAGTTTGTTGCTGGAGTAATTTCACTTGTTGCAACAGTCTCGCAATCTCCATTTGGTATTTCTTGCTCGTATCCGTCACCGCCTGCACCTGTTTCGTCATGTTGTCATTTTCAACCTGCAGCTTTTTCATTTCCTCTGGATTTACCTTGTTGCTCTTTTCAAGCAGCGTCGTCGCTCTCTGGCGCCACCTGTTCACATCCACCTTCAGCGTCGTATTGTCATTGAGCAATCCCTCACAGCGGACCTCCAACTCGGACGCCTTTTCTCTCAGCGGTCCAATCTCCACCTCCACCACCGCGTACTTCTGCCTCAGCTCCTCCAGCTCCTTCTCCGCCGATTCCTTCTCTTCCCTAAGCATCCTGTTGCTATCCGTGAGAGCGCTCAAAGTTTCCACTTTCCTCAGAAGGTCCGCCTGTTTCGCCGAGGTGATGATTGAGACATGCGAGCTGTCCTGAGCTTCATTCAACTGCCGCTTCAAATCCTCATTCGTCTTCTCGACGTGCTTCGCGTAGCCCTCCCGTCTGGCGCTGTTCGCTTCCGCCATTATCCACCACCGCGTACTTCTGCCTCAGCTCCTCCAGCTCCTTCTCCGCCGATTCCTTCTCCTCCCTAAGCATCCTGTTGCTATCCGTGAGAGCGCTCAAAGTTTCCACTTTCCTCAGAAGGTCCGCCTGTTTCGCCGACGTGATGATTGAGACATGAGAGCTGTCCAGAGCTTCATTCAACTGCCGCTTCAAATCCTCATTCGTCTTCTCCACGTGCTTCGCGTAGCCCTCCCGTCTGGCGCTGTTCGCTTCTGCCATTTCCGCTCTAGTCTTCTGAATCTCATTCTCACGCCTCAGGTACCTCACCAGCTGCCGCCATTGCTCTGACGACTTTTGAGCATCCGACGATTCTCCTCCTTCCGCAACTCTCCAGACTCAGATTTCTTCGCCGCCTCCATTCTCGTCGTCAAATTGATGATTTGATCTTGCAAGCTCCAATTCAATGTCTCCAACTCCACCTTGCTCTTATGGAAGCGTGTAAACTCGTTCCTCAATCCCTTCTCCTTCGTGGTCCAATTCTCAACCGGTTTCGAATTTCCGCCCTAGTCTTCTGAATCTCATTCTCACGCCTCAGGTACCTCACCAGCTGCAGCCATTGCTCTGACGACTTTTGAGCATCCGACGATTCTCCTCCTTCAGCAGCGGAAGCTTCTCCAGACTCAGATTTCTTCGCCGCCTCCATTCTCGTCGTCAAATTGATGATTTGGTCTTGCAAGCTCGAATTCAACGTCTCCAACTCCACCTTGCTCTCCTGGAAGCGTGTCAACTCGTTCCTCAATCCATTCTCCTTCGTGGACCAATTCTCAACCGATTGGCTCATCTGGTTTTCAATGTTTCGTCGAGCTCGTTCCTCCTCACTCAGTCTGGCCTTCATGCCATCCAGCTCATTCTTCAAGTCATTGCTCGTCGCCACATCAGCCCGATGAGCCTCCAGTTCCTTTTCGTACTTCTCTTGGATATCCTTGCAAATCATATTTTGCTTTTCCAGGTCCATCTTAACTCTCACACTTTCTTCTGAGGCTGTCTGCAGCTTCACGTTCGCGGCCTGGAGGTCCCTGCGCATTCGGTTGATTTCTTCATCTAGGGAAGCCGTTTTATTCTCCAACTCTCTCATCAGAGCGGCCTTTTCGTCTTTCAAGGTCGCAGTTTCTGTTTCGGCAGTGCTCAGCCTAGCCTCCAGATCTCTGGCGGTTGCTTCCTTCGAGTTGAGACTTTCCTGCAGCTCCTGGATGATTTTCCGGGACTCGTCCGACACCGTGGAAATCTGTCCCTCGATGGAAGCACAAAGTACGCGGTATTCCTCCGTACTCTTGCGGGACAAGGTGAGATGTTGATTGAGCGTCTCATTCTCAATTTTCGCGTCTCTCAGTTGACTCTGCAATTCTTTGATTTGTCGTTCAAGCGCTGGAATGGTGACGGGTTGGTCGGCTGGAGCATTGACAGTTTCAAGTGTGGTGTTAGACAACACCTTGACTTGCGCCTGGAGGTCCTCAATTTCTCCCGAGAGCCGTGCAACGGTCGCCTTCGAATTCTCCAATTCCTCCTTGGTCGTCTGAAGCGAGTCCTGGTCGTTGCGCAGTTTCTGGATCAGTTCTTTGTTGGCACTTTCCCAGGAGAAAACTGCTTCCTTGAAGCGCTCCGTTTCAGTCGAAATCTTGCGTCTCAGCACCGAATTCTCTTTTCTCAGAGTCTCCACCTCATTTTCCAGCTTCAATTTCAGAGCAGAGTTCGACAACTCGAGTCCATTTTTGATTTCCTGCAGATTCAATTGTAGCATCTGCTGAGTCGACGTGTCCTTCTTGAGAAGGTCTCTTTCGGCCTGAAGACGCGAATTCGAGTCGCGCAAGCCGTTCCTCTCCTGAGTCATGCTATTTAAGGCCACTTCAGTGCGAGCCAGCTTCTGTTGCGCACCGTTCAGTTCAGACTTCATCAGCTCGAGACTCTGTTCCAGTTTCAGTGACATCGCACCATACTTTTTATTTCGTTCTTCCAGAACCTGAATATTCTTCTTGTACGTTTCCAAATTCTGGTTGTATATCTTGGTGCGCTCATTATTGTAATCAACCTGCGAGGCCAACTTGGCATTTTCAGTTCTCATTTTCATCACATCGTCCCGTAATTTCTCAGTCTGTTCAACAGACAGCTTTTCATGCTCTCCTCGTTCCTTCCGGTAAGTGTCGTGCTCTTCCTGGAGGGATTTGTGAGCCGCTTGTAAGCTGTCGTATTGCCGTTGTATTTCCGCGAGCCTGCTAGCAGCTCCTGGATCAGCCACCTTGTTTGGAGACTTTTGCTGCTTCAGCAGATCAGCTAATGCATCGCGCTGCTGGCTCACACTCTCCAGTAACTTGTCCTGGGACATTCTCTTCTCACGAAGAATATCCAGCTCGCGAACGGCGTCTTGGAAGGAATCTCTAATTGCTTGAAGCTGATTTTCATGCGCTTCACGAGTCGTCTTCTCTTGACTCTCAGTCAACTCCCTCACCACAGCCACCAACTTTTGATTCTGGATTTGGAGTTCCTCAATATTTCTAAAGGTGATTAAATTCTTCGACACAACGAGTTGTGCAGGTGATTCGATTTCTGGAACCTCTGCCTCTCCGCTGGTAACCGGCGGGCGAGTGGCGACAGCGCTGTAACTATAATTGCCTCGTTGTGTTTCAGTTTCCTTGAGAAGAGATCGAACCTGGAAATCGGTAAAAAAAAGAATGTTAGAAGATTCAATTGAACTATTTTTGTAGTTTTTAAACTTAATGAACTACTAAATTAAATTACCTGCATCGCCAAGTCAGTGACTTGCGCTCTCAGCCGACTGTTTTCTCTTTCCATTCCACCCAGATTTTTTGTGGCTAGAGCGGTTTGTCCCTTTGCCTTTTCACATTCCCTGACAGCCAAATCCAACTGACTCTGAAGGATCTCGATCCTTTCCAAAAATTTCTGGTTTCTGGTTTTTTCTTTTTCCAGTTCAGGTCCTTTCGTCTGAATCTCTTGAAGGAGTTCTTTAACCATTTCATTCAACTTGACACATTCTTGGCTCTTAATGATCACTTCATTCGACAGGTCATGATACTCTGAGTAAATTTGTGTCAAAGATTTGGAATTTTTCAGCATGCTCGTCGCAGCGGCGGCAGCAGGACTCAGACTGTGAATCATCTCGTCGGTCAAACCCTTGCTCTGGAAATTTTCAATGAGTTTGTTCGCATTCTCAAGCTCCTTCTTGATGGTGGAGATCTTCTCCTCCCTGGTTGAAATTTCATCCTGATAGTTCTTGCAAGTGTGGATGAACTTCGTCTCCAACTCTCCATATTTCGTTGTGGCGTTCTTCAGCAGGTCTTGTAAGTTGCTCACCGCGTCTTCCAGTTCCTCCACTTTCTTCGAAGCTTCTTCGCTCGACTCTTTGTACAAGTTGGCAATTTTCCGTTGAGCCGCAAGTTCCTGACGGTAATTCTCTTCCATCTTCGACTCAATGTCTTCAGCATCTCTCAGTTTGTTTATCAAATGTTCGATGTGCTTCTCTTGGGATTCGTTGGCTTTTTTGATATTGTCCAAAGAGAGTTCAGCCAATCGAATCTAAAAATGTAAAAGTAATTTACTGCATTAAACAGGTCAGTTAAATTATTGCATTGAAAATTTCATTTACGAACCTGCTCATTCTTTTCCGACAAATCCGCCTGAAGCTGTAAATGTTTGATAGTGAATTGATGTTGAACTGACATATTTTCTGCATTTTTCTTGTCAAGTTCTTCTGTCAGCAACTGTACTTGTTTCGCAACCCATTCCTTTTCCCGGTCCATCTGCTTCTCTCTGTAGAGAAAGAACATTAATTTTAAATATTATTAAAGTTTGGGTTTCTGGACTGGGTCAATAAAGCACTAAAAACTTTGGATGTTTGAAATCCTTACTTGTATTGAAGTTCCATTTCTTTTGAAGTCAGTTCATCAACCTTCATGAGAGCCTCAAGTTTTGCCTCGGTTGATTTTTGCAGTTGGTCGGATAAATTCTTGATAGTTTCTGTCAGTCTTTCAATTTCTTCGTTTCTCTTGTTCACTACCATCACCATTTCGTCCTTCTCGCGGTCGGAGAAATTCATCTTGATTTGTAATTCAGAAGCATTTTTCTGGTGCCTGGAATGAAAAATGGAAATGACACAAATAAAATACCTCTAAGCCTTGTTTTTAATCATACTTAATGTAATTAAAATGCAATCGTGCATAAACTCAACACTACTCACCCAATGATGGCTTCTTCAACCTCTGCAAGCTTGGCGATGGCTGATCGATATTTTTGAGTGGTTTCTTCCAACAGTCGAGAGGTTTCCCCCGTCTCTTTCTGAATCGACTTATTCCTTGCGTCCAGTTCAGACAAAGAATTTTCCAGTTTTGATAAATTTGCGACTGTTGTAATTGTAATTATTGTTAATTATTTCATTTTGCAAAGTTAAATAGTCGTTGTAGTATGTTGCATGTATTATTGTTTAACTTACTCTTTTCAGATACGACATGATTAACATTATTTCCGACATCATTGCTCCACTCGTAAATTTTGACACGGACGCTTTCCGGAATTAATAAGAATTCTTCCTCTGTCAAGAAATCGGTGATGGGAGTAACGCTAATAGAAGGACCTGATCCACCTTCCTGTGGACCTCCCTCCAGTCCTTCGGTGGCCATTTTGGCCTAGAGAGAATGTCAGATTCACTTCCTGTCTATTGCGTCAATTCTTTTCTCTGAAAAATAAAATAAAACAAAACGAATAATTAATTTCAGAGGTTTAATTGTTTCCTTCTTACAAGTCAACAGAGATTCTCATCAGATTGATCGGAACCAAATCAATCAAATCAAAAATTAAACCGTTCACTAGCCTAGGATTTTAACGAAATCGATCTCATCAATCGAGGCGAAGACTAAAATTAACTGAAAATGCTTTTTAACCTTCAACCTTTCGGTGCCGAAATTCGCACATAAAAATTAACTTTTTAACTAAACTCTTGAAGAATCTTAACTAGACCAAAACGTTTATTTACTAACCATTATTAATGATTAAACTAATAAACTGTTAAAATAAAGACAAGGTACAACTCGGTCGTTGATTTTAATTTTTTAAACTTGCCTTTTAAAGACTAAAAAGGGGTTTTAAAGTTAAAATTTTAAAAGCGTTTGCATTTAGTAGGGAGAAGTGTCTTCTTTTCTCATGGAATCTCTGTTGTTCCTCCGCTCATCGGCTCATCCACACTCAACACTGCGCCGTTGCTCCAGTTCTTGTCTACTGTGACTGGTTCTTTCTGCTTTCCTTCTAGTCCCTGGATAGTGGAGGTAAATAAAAATTCGTATTGCGCCACTCATTTGTTTTGGATAACTGGGGTAGAGTGAGACCGGAGAACTTCTTTGTTCTCATTATAATTCGTTCCACTTCAATTGTCATATTTTTTTGTTTAGAATTCCGGTCTGAGAATTCCTTCCAAATTCTGAAACAGTGCCAGCATTGCAGTTTGTAACACTTTTGGGACATTTTCGTACGCATGACAGGACATGACACAAGATGAACACGCAATTCATTTCCGGTCTTCGTCAACCGTCATTATCCATCTCATGAATCAATGCATCATGTAGCTGTGAGCTGTAAAGTCTGAAAACGAATGAAATTTTATACAGACAGACGCTAAATTTGCATTGTCTGACGAGTCTGGACTTGATATAGATCCAATATGAAGTTTAAAAATGCATTACTTTACTTGACTGGTAAACTAAACATTATTTAAGGTTTATGCCAGTCATACATAAAATATATTTATTTAACGTCACGGATAATCACAATACTATCACACTACACTGGACGCTATTTGGTATTTATTTTGACGGATAATGTCCAT
>VYYJ01004982.1:0-12054 GCA_021029165.1 Cyphoderus albinus
CTTTGAAATGGCAATGCAGCGAAGAGAAGGGGAAATGCTGCTAAATTGCGTATATGAATGGCAAAAAGCAGTTTTCGCAAAATCAGTCTGTGCTCAGGGATTGAACGTGTTGGACGCTCGCGCATTTTTCAGTCTTGCTTGCTGATTTAAGTTAGCAATTGCAAAACAGAAAATCTTCATGTTGAGTATTTTTGCTACATATTTCAACAGTGAAAATGATTTTTTTTTAAATTTGCATGTGCTGCTGACAGTTGTTTAGCAAAGCAATTTTATGTGAGTTTTTGTGATTAAAATCCGATGGCTCTACCAAGCATGTGTGACAAAGTGAAATACAATAAATATTGAATGTTAATAGTTATGCTTTGTGAGAACCGGAGAAACGGTTGACTTAGTGCAGTCTACACTGTTTCATTTTCTTCCAGATGAAAGCCTTGAATGTTGGTACAACCCAGGAAAGAAAAGATGAAGCGACGAATTTAGGTACTTTTTGGTAAACCCTTACTTCATGAAACTTTCAAGCACTTGTGTATGTACATATATCACAGTAACACGTTACCATCCGTCCTAGAATATTTATTATCAATTAGGCAAGTATTTAGGTACTTACAAACTTAGTATTTGGACATTGACATTAAAAGTGGTTCAATTTTTTTAAAGATCACGCACTTGTGTGTACATATATCACAGTAACACGTTACCATCCGTCCTAGAATATTTATTATCAATTAGGCAAGTATTTAGGTACTTACAAACTTAGTATTTGGACATTGACATTAAAAGTGGCTCAATTCTTTTTAAAGGTCCATTTCAATTTATGGCAATTTAAACGAAAACCGACAATTTTTTGTAAAGAGTTAAAATTAAAAAGGTTAGGTTAGATAAAAATTTGGGTCTTCACTCAATAAACCCATCGAGTGCGGAGAAATATGGCTTAAATTAGAATTTAAGTATGTACTAACAAGGAAATGGTGCCAACCTATTCTCACCGATTCTTCACATATTGTGGCAGTAATTACCTCTCTAATGAAAAATAATTACACGCCAAGGGATTTGGTTCCATGGGCACAATTAACGAAATTACGGTTAACTATATTTTTCAAATTTTCAAATTCGTAGACTTTGTTAGAGTATAATTTGATTAAGCATGGGACATTATGGGTAGAGAAATGTGTTTTTAGTTTTTTGTCCTTTCTCTGGTGTCTGGTGTCAAACCTCCCAGATTTTCAAAGAGAAACTCTAATTAAAAATATTTTCTCACAAATCGTATTTTTTTTTAAACTTGGTGAGGGGGGGCGGGGCGTTCTCTACCCACAATTTTCCATGTTAAATCAAATGGGATTTCAAAAAACCGAACGAGTTTGAAAAGTTTTAAAATACTAATTAACCGTTGTAACTTCGTTAATTGTGCCAATGAAACCGACTCACTTGGCGTGTAATTAATTATCTATCATAGGCAGATAACTACTTACCGTAATATAGAGGGAATCGGTGAGAATAGGTTGGGAGCATTTCCTTGTAAGTCTATACTAAAGAAATGTTAAGTTTCCCACCTCACTGAACTTTGCCTGTCCAAAGTAATTTATGGCTCCAGCAAAAGAGGCTTATGTTGGATTTGGATTTAGATACCTATTTTTAACAGAAATGAAACAGACACTACATACATTTTACATATCGCCATAAGTAACATGAACGGCGTTGGGCACATTCAATGGCTACTCTGAACAACAATGACTTTTTTGTTTCAAATTCAAATATTTAACAGCTTAAACACAGAAATATTCTACACATTACTGTGAAATTCATATCTTGCTCATTATCGCCACAGGATATCATCCTAGCAGGAGACTGAACTTTTTTTACATATCGCCATAAGTAACATATGTATACGTCGTTGGGCACATTCAATGGCTACTCTGAACAACAATGACTTTTTTGTTTCAAATTCAAATATTCAACAGCTTAAACACAGAAATATTCTACACATTACTGTGAAATTCATATCTTGCTCATTATCGCCACAGGATATCATCCTAGCAGGAGACTGAACTTTTTTTCGTTCGAAGAGAAATCCGAAAGCAAGACGGAAATTTTGATTGTTGGCTTAACTTGGCTTTGCTCAGCCAATAGATTGATTTTTAAAAAGAGAAGTTAAGCGAAGACTCTAAAATAATATTTAGTTTAGAGTTGAGGATTGATGAAATCCTCTCAAGAAGCGAAGGCAGGGTAAAGCTCACTCAACTCAAGTTAATGCAATGACTTCATTTGACTTCATATTATTATATGTTAAAATAAATAAACGACGTAACAAACAAGAGTTGAAGCAACAAATACTTTAAAAGTCAGAACCATACCGAACCCAAAGGATTCTTAAAATGTAGTTATCAAAGGCATCCTGAATAGATTGAAAATCTAGATCATAATTAAGTAATTCGAAAAAGCCAGTGTAGTGAAGCTCACTCGCTCACAAATTGAGCTGTTAAGATTTTACGTCTTTATTAAATACATTTATGTTGCAGGATGACGCTCTTTAAAAAAATAACCATATGAAATTGAAAGTTGAATGACCACTTAATATACCTACTTAAACTTTAAAAAATTGATGTTTTGAAAAGCAAAACTACCAAATTTCACACAGGTATGATAAATACAATAATAATGAAACATCTAAAAATTAGAGATAAAAATCAAACCAAGAGAAGTAAAAAGAAGAGTAAGAAAACTTTTCTTGGGTCGCTCGTCTCATAATGATAATACGATGATTTCATTAAAACAGAAAAAATTAAGATCCGTTATTTATTGACTCGAATCGACCATTCACCTTGAAAAACATTAAAATTTATGACTCTTATTTAATAATAATCATTGTATCATAACGTAACAATAATATAACATAATAATATCAGATTTATTGGCGAGACGGAGTCGAGCATCAACTTCAACTCAAATTTCACAGGCAGTCAGTCAAAAGTAGACGAAATGAAAAAAGATGAGCGAAGACGATAAGTCGATAATGTTATTATTCTAAGAGAAGAAAAGAAAGGGCGGCGACTGGTGAAGGATGAATTGAAAAAAGAAGAAGGAATTAACTTGATAACTTTGATAACACAACTAACTAAACTGGCGAGCAAAGCGAGCTGATAACCGTTTTAATTATTTTGTTTTGATAACCGTGCCAAGAAAAGGCGTTCGAGGGAGAGAGAAATGAGAATTAGCTAATCTTAATTACTTTCAATAGAATAAATTTCTTTGAAGTTTGAAGAATTAAAGGAGGGTGCGATGTGATGATGATTCATGAGCTTATTATCGGTTATTATTATATTGTACGTTAGTAATTTAATTTCAAAAATACAAAATTTACAATTTTAATCCTTGTTTCAATGAATTAAGCGTGCTCTCAAATTAAATCACAGCCCAGTAGAGCATTTCGCCGTCGGCGGCCTGAGAAACTTATTATCGGTTATTATTATATTGTACGTAAGTACTTTTATTTCAAAAATACAAAATTTACAATTTTAATCCTTGTTTCAATGAATTAAGCGTGCTCTCAAATTAAATCACAGCCCAGTAGAGCATTTCGCCGTCGGCGGCCTGAGAATTTTTCTGTTTCTTTTTTTCTTTTTCATTTTACACTTAAGCCTAACGTCGTCTGCCTGCCTACATACTCGAGATTAAATTTTTGCAATACCTATTAGTATTTAAAAAGAGCAATGTCATTTGATGAAAAGAAAGAAAAAGTGAATGTGAATGATTGAATAAATTAATGGGTTCAAGTGCACCTCGAAAATTAATTAAAAATTAGAAAAAATGATTACGCCATCGAACGTCTGATAAGTAGTGATAATGAAAATAAATCGAAAACTTTATTAATTGACGAAACATAAATAGAAATGGAAAAGGTGCCTTACCTTTTCAGCATTTCTCTATCGCAAGCAANCGCCATCGAACGTCTGATAGTGATAATGAAAATCAATCGAAAGCTTTATTAATTGACGAAACATAAATAGAAATGGAAAAGGTGCCTTACCTTTTCAGCATTTCTCTGTCGCATGCCTATTATAAATTATTTAAGGTCAGCCATTTGCTGGTAACTGACAGGAATTATTTATATTTAAACTATACACCTCTAATTAACAGTGATTATAACTATTTACTTTTTGATATTCGAAAAGAAATATTAATGAGCGACGGGTCATTTTTGAATTGAATGTCTGTTAATTAATTGAAAAGTTAAAAGTGCGTCTTATTTATGGCTCCACTTCACTAATTAACGGTCATTTGCATGGCTATTGTGCTTCTAGAATTTGCAGCAGTGACATGAACATTTTTGAATTGAATGTCTGTTAATTAATTGAAAAGTTAAAAGTGCGTCTTATTTATGGCTCCACTTCACTAATTAACGGTCATTTGCATGGCTATTGTGCTTCTAGAATTCGCAGCAGTGACATGACAGTTCAAACATGTGACAGTGCATTAAATATAGGTAGTTAGCGATTACGACATTAATTATGAAACCATACTTGTAATAACCGCCTTTCATTTCATTTTATTCCGAATAATTAATTAATTCGTATTTGTAGAAATGTGCGGTGTAGTACAATATCTAGGGTAATTATTCACGTGTCATTACACTGCGCTACCACATCATCCACGTGGTAATTTATTGTTGATTTTGGGCACTCTGTAGAAATACATTTGAGGTTTCAATTACTAGGGAAAATTATGTATCAATTAATCATATAAAGTTATATAAATTGACTTGACAAAGTAATACAACGACTGTCTGAATCTTTAAAATGAAAACTAAAGTAAATAAAATTCGTAAATGTTTACATAATTTTATTTTTTTATTTACAAATTGACGAATTTCCGTGTCCTAAAATAATATTTTGCATCGATCGGCTATAAGAATTTATTAAGGTATCTTAAAGCTCCAACCGTTTGTTTAAAAAAGTAATTCATCTTGCAATTTTGATCCTCAACTACTTAATCAAACTTTATCATATTGAAACCATCATTAAACCCTCTGTCCCTTCAATAATTAAATTATACTCATGGACTCCCTTACTTTAATCATCACAAATTAAAATGACTGTTAAACCCGTGCAATTTTTTTTAATCGAATAATACAGAGTAACAATAAATAACCAGATTTAAATTTGGTTTGGATAAGATAACAAAAATAAAAGCGAGAGCGTTTTATTTTTTTATACCCACTCATTTTAAATTCACTCAAGTATTCACTTCACTTTCTGTTATGCTCGCACTTTATTTATACTTATATTTAGAAGTATGGTGCTGATGATTACCATCGCGGCAATTTTCTATCTCCACTTTTAGAAATATTGAGACGTTGACTTCTCGTAGATAATGATTGTGGCTGTTCCCACCGTCGTCATCGTCATCGTCATAACAGACTCTTTTCCTATATTATGTTATAGACTCTACCTGTCTCATGTCTGTCTGATTTGCGTTACTGCTTCATTTTTAATTGTACCTTCAATTTTTAATTTGTCCCCTCTCATAGCGACTCAGTCCATTTTTATCTGTTCGTAAGTTTCTTTTTCTTTTCTTGGTGTTAATAACGATGTAATGTACATGGAAAATAATTACAAGCTGAGAAGTCGAGAACACAAAAGAAGAGAAGAAAAGTTGAGTGAAAAAGAGCGAGTATCATGATCGTGAACATTGATAAGCCTGTAAAAGGAACAGACTCTTCTGACATGACAGTTCGCTTGGCTTAGCTTAACTTAGAGTTAGAGTGGGATATCACATCACATCTCGTTATTATTGCTATTATTATTATTGTTATTACGACTCTAAATATGCAAATGAGGTATTAACTAGATGGATGTGTTGTTCTCTGCTTATTTATGAAGCAGGCAGGCATGTTTATTTATTTACACTTCACGGTCCTCGCAACTTTTACTTTACTCCACTTACGCTGATAGTGAGATGATATTTTTTGTTTTTACTTCGTTACCTCGTTGCTGGTAACTTAAGTGGAAAAAATTAATTATTCTGGTAAACACTTGATGCTCGTTTGGTTAAAGTATGTCGAATGGAACAAAAAAGTCAAAAAGTGCGTAGGACACGACATTTTTTTAAAAAAAGTAAGCTAACGAACGATGTTGAAAATGTGAGGTTGTTGAAGCCTTTAAATTAATTTTGAGCAATTAATGATATGAATTTAATCCCGCAGATTAATAAATTTTAAATGATCTTCAAAAAACGTAAATAAAATACCTAGTGTCGATAACCGATCAAATCAACCGTCGCCGTTGAATATTTCAATATCACTTTTTTTAAATATTAAAAATGGCTAATTAGAAATGATAGTCGTTATCATCACATGCCATACATCACATGGCTCGTTATTTAAAAACTAAAAACGCTTTAATGAGTAACTATTCTATTGACTAATGAAGAGATGAGATGAGGGCAAATAAATGAACAATGAAGCAATACTTCGCCTTTGAAGTTTGTTAAGTGAATGGATGATAATTGTTCAAGATAATGGACGATTCAATACAATGCAATACTCTTCAAATCTTTTGATCATTCTCATTAGCAAGATAAAGTTTGGATAATCGAAATTGAATTATGGCAAAATATTTTGTGTCCTATGTTGTATGTATACTATCTATACATACAGTTTAAAGGCTAATTATATGCAAATCTTGCCAAAATAGTGAAAAGCCTTGTTTTTGCTTGACAGAAAAAATTTAATTGCGATTGCGCATCATTTCATCATATAAATCGTGTCACGTCATGTATGTCATGTCGTCCCATCTTTTTTCGTTTCTACAATTTGATTCCCTCTACATCAAAAATCATGTTCTATAATAATAATGATAATGATGACGACTGATGAGCAAGGTAATGCTTAGCTTGTTAACATCTCCAAATTTAAAAAGTGAACCCATGCAATGCAAAATTATATAAACATATTTCAATATGCTTATGATTAGACTTACAATTCATAATTTCTTTTGCTTTACATAAATGCAATGCAATATACAATTTAGAAACAAATAAATGCTTTGTATTTAGCTAAGGTCTTTAATAAACCTAAGCCAAACCATTTTTTCTTTACGCATTAATTAATTGCACCCCCACGCACATTCCTTTAACCTTAACAATTTTCCATCAAATACGAGTAAAATTGGGAAGACCTTAGATATTTGTGAAGTAAGCGAGTTAAACTGGAACATGATCAACTTACATAAGACGTTGAAATCTGGTAAATCTCTGACGAAACGATTTCAATAAACAAAATGAGACCACGTATGTACTTACCCCAAAAATAAAAATATTTTAGCTCCTTTCTTATCCAATCCTTAAACAGCCCAGATTAAGTATATAAGATAAGGAAAGAAAAAAAAAACAAGATGGAAATCTTAGTTCTGGTTATGTTGTGATCTTTAACGAACCAGTCATGTCAAGTCGAGACTTAAATACTACGTATGTCACTAAACTAACGAAGGTTGTTTCGCATTTACTTTGCTTTTCCCAGATGTAACCGTTGACCAAAAAAGTTGATAATGAACAATACGTTTTGTCTTCGTCAGTCAACCAACTCACCAAATTCGCAAACGTAGCATAACGACCGCCATTTTCCTTTTTCGAGCCTCTTATCAGATTTGTATAATCTCACTTCTGTGGCAGTGCAATGCCGTCTGATTTTTTCTTCTTTTCTTCTACAAGTCACGTTAGTTGCGCAATCAAAAAATCCTACACATGTAAATATGTAGATGGATAAGTAAATAAAAAATAAAAATTAATAATGGCGATATTTGAAAAGCGAGCAAATTAAGAAAGTGTCACAAGGATGGATTCATGCATGCATTTATGTATTAGGTTAACATAATACATGCAGCAAAATATTTCTTCAAAATCTTTCCTTGTGCGTGGATTGCATTCTTAAGAAAGGAATTATAATCAAAATCATGATAATCATGATTTACTCTAAGTAAGTACGTAGGTATCTCGCTCGTTCGCGTAGGTTGGTAGTCATGCCTCTCTCATTTTTACTTTTGACTTCCGATAACCATTTTTTTACTGTCGAGAAATATACGTGTTCGACTTTTATATAGTGAAAAACTGGGAAAATGTATTCATTTATGTGCTCACTAACCCATTTAATTTATAAGTTTTCTAAGATTGACTTGACTTTGATTTGCTCCTTGATTCCTTTGTGATTTTTTTCTTTTCTTTGTGTGACTTGAGTTGACTGCCTGAATTGTATTGCATTGGTAACTAGTATTGTAGTTTAATGTGGCATTTAAAGTTACAAGTTGGCATTGCATTAGTTATGACAAGCGCGTGGGTGTTCTCTTAAGTGGCGTCGTATCACTCATTTCATATGGCGTGGTCACCAAAATATTTTTATTAGGCGATAAAAAATATTTTAATAATGTGGAAAAAGATTTTCCGAGACAGCCTCCAAAGCATGTATTCATAATGATGGTAATCAGATGATATCTTAAATATGATAATATTTAATAGCCAAAAGTTAAGCTAAAAGTAAAATGCCACCGCCTTTTCTGTAAAGTATAGAAGCGAAGAGGCCATCAATTAAAAATTTCTAGTCTTGCCTTTTAGCTTTGTTTAAGTATTTTGTTAACATGCAGTTTATGTATCTACACACAATTAATTATAAAGTAAGATTTAACCTTTAAGGTTGGCCGTTGGCTTGTTTATGCTTCGTGTTAACTAATTACTAGTAAAATAACTTGCGTAGGCTGAACGATATTTGGAAGTAGTAGGAAATTTTGAAATTTTTCCTAGTGAATAAATTTTTGAATTGAGCTGCTACAAAATAATAAATGGGCTGTGAAATTTATTGGAAATAGATTTTGCACACCTCGTCTTACTTAGCTCATGTCAATAATAACAGCTTAAGCTGAGCAATGGGATGTTATCATGCGACGACGCAAAGAATTTAAAAGGGAACATGAAAATACTCATGTTCATGTATTTAGATGATGATGACGATTCCCTTTTTCTATTTATTTGGTCATTTGAATTGTGTAATCTTGATCTTCACTTTTGCCAATTCCTCTCTCTCCCTTCTCAGAGAATCTCCATTTTTGCTCTGCTGGTGGTGATTTTGTTATTTTTGGAGATGGACGTGGATGATGCATCATCACGCACACATCGAGAGGGAGTGATCTGTAGAATGGAGGGAGGAAAAGGGAAGGACTTTAATTATAACTCAGTCAGTTCACTTCACCAAACATTTTTCATCTTCACACTTGACAATCACTTCACCAATTCTGTGGCGTGAGGCAAAAGTGCAAAGGTGCAAAGAAAGGATGAAAATAGAAAATCAAAAATTTCTTTTCATTGAAACGCCAAGTAAATGTGCCTTTCGATGCTCGTATGCATTCATGTATGTTACAAAAATAGTCACGCATTAATTAGAAATGTGATCAAGAAAATATGCTGTGGATGGATATCTATCTATTTATTTATTTGAAGTTGAGAAAAAATAGAAGGGCTTTGACATCGCTCTTTTTGAAAGTAAGGCGGAAAATGAGATTTTCTACATGTGATACTATTGGATGATGTGATAAATATCTTAGGGCATATGAAAATAGTTTTGATTGCAATTTTGCTCCAAGTCCGTATTCGGAATTCTGATTATCACGCTGATGTGATGCGATGAAATTTTTTGATGCGGCGATACGATGAAAGGCTTTTTGATGATTGGGTATTTATTAAGTAATAGAAGATAATGCAATAGTGACACAATTTTTTTGTTTTTGAGAATCATGGTGTTTATTGTTTAGGTATATATTACGTAACTCTGCTATTTTCTGGTCAAAGGTCATCCATGACATGACTTGACATGTTTGCTCCATAAATGCACGCTGCAAGCCGTTAATTTAGGAAAAACGGCAAGTTGTCCCTTAAGAATAGAGAACGTAAACTTTTTATTGTGCTTTGTTAAACGAAACACATAAATAAGTTTTTATTTTTTATTACCGTTTGGTAAATTCGCCGCAAAAAATCAGATCTTTGCCAGTGCGCTCAAATTTCCAAATTTATTTTAATTAGTTATTCAATGCCTGCAGTGTAAACTTTAACGTGAATATGAGAATTTAAGATGATAAATTCTCCAGAAACGATTTGCCACATGCCAGGCAAAATTTGTTACAGAAATATTAAATTGCTTACTAATTGTGTTAGAACTAACCGGTCATGCGCCATTTTGATACATAAAGATGCTGCTCTTTATAACTATATTTGGTGTATATTTAACAGTTTATGCTATGTGAACTGTCCCAATTATTTCTGTAATAGAAAAGTCAGGTTGTCAGTTGCGAGATATCATACGCAGCTATAGGGGCTGCTACGTTAAGCAGGGTGCATGCCGGTGGTGACAAGACAATTGCAGTGCAAAAATGTGCGCAAAAATGAGGGGCACAAGTCACAAAGAAGGTGAGTGAAGAGAGTGAATAAAATGCAAATTACCACAAATGAAACAATGCACTGCTCTGCATCAAAAATCAGCTAAGTGGTACACTACTAAACAATCACATCACTTTACTTGCACAACACCAGCTCTAAGAAGCATGCACACCCAATTTTCCACTTCAACTAACACAAATATTTAAATGGCTACACAAGCTCGAAATTCTGAAACTGCATCGATTTATATTTAAAAGGATCGCGATTCGTTCTGATTTTCATTGTGATTGTGATTGAACTACAAACAAGCCCATCACCGTGATCATCATCCGCCGGCCACGAAACTCTGAAACTGCATCGATTTATATTTAAAAGGATCGCGATTCGTTCTGATTTTCATTGTGATTGTGATTGAACTACAAACAAGCCCATCACCGTGATCATCATCCGCCGGCCGTACCGTCATCTTTGCTTCGTCATCGTTTATGCGTTAGACCGTCGGCGTCCTTAGGGTTATCAAAGTTATCAGAGGCTCCTTTTATTCTTACTGTATCAAATCAATATTCTACAGTCGTTATCGCAATCATTCTTTATTTTTATACCTATAACTCTAACGGTAACTTTTGCATCCCTAATTTGCTGGCCTATAACTTCGAAACTCGCAAAATGAAAATTGTATGGGCCTTCTTGTTTCTTGTCAAAAACAATTTGCGAATTTTAATCTTGTAGATAGTTGCATACAGCAATTTGCCATTTTCAAAAATTCTACTCCAGAGAAAAAAAATACAAGATTTTGACTATTCATTATAAACTTTATAAGTATGCAATCATTTGTGTAATAACTGTGTTTTCTAAGCTAGTAAATTACCAAACCCCCACTTTTTTGGTATTGCCCCATAATTTAATTGGATTCATTGAAACAAGCTATTAATTTATTTTGTAGTCAATCAAAGAATTTAAAATTGGATGAGTAAATTATCAAAGTTATCAACATCTTTTGTAAAGCTTTAGAGATTCTACTTATTGCCCCATAATTTAATTGGATTCATTGAAACAAGCTATTAATTTATTTTGTAGTCAATCAAAGAATTTAAAATTGGATGAGTAAATTATCAAAGTTATCAACATCTTTTGTAAATCTTTACAGATTCTACTTTTGATGCTCCGAGTTGGGGTAAATCAGGTGCATACAAAAATTTCATTTGGCATTGCCAACAACATGCTTATCGTAGTATCGTCATGTAAAGTTTGCGGTTTTATTAAAAATCACTTTTTTGCCAAAAGTGCATTTTGGCAACTAACTGGACTCAATCTGTTGAGGCTATTTGATGATGTGGATAAGATGATGTAAGAAAAATGAAATAATCATCAACCTTGCCTAAGATAATCACATCTATTTACCATACTGCAAATGTTTTTTCTTCACGTAACCAACAAAGTGGTTTGCTGCTGGGCCGGCGCTAAAAATTCAGCCTTTAGCTTTAAAAGCGTTCTGCAATGAGAAAATGGAATGAAATAAAAAAAAAATCATTTCACTTTTTGGCTTCATTCTATTCTAAAATTATGCCTGCGACTCCATAAAATAAAATACAAAATCAGAATTTTGTAATAGTTTTACAATTCGGCAGGGGATCATATTTT
>VYYJ01004983.1:0-12051 GCA_021029165.1 Cyphoderus albinus
AACTGATAAAGTGCACGATATTTCACATTTCTGGAGTATTACAAACACAATGGTCGCGACGTGATGCAAGTTGCAATTGAGTCTCTTCACGTTCACGTATTGATAAAAATAAACTGAAATCCACGGTGTGCTTGAAATAAAGTCAAAATGCAAAATTCTGTCATGGAACGGATTCATAACTTATAAAATTGGTAACTGCTTTAGGAGGAGGATAACAATTTTCTACACAACTAAAAAATATTAAATGCCACTATCACAGCAATTTGAAGGTATTTTGAAAGAAGGGAAAGGGCCGCTTTTATTTGTATTATTGTATTATGATTACTCTACTATTGATTCACTGACGAATAAAATGGGAGATAAATACGTGAAGAATGGGGAGACATGAAGAAGAAAAATGTGGGATGGGATCACAATGGAAATGAAAGGCGTCAGTGAAAGAGAGAAAGGAAAGCTCTGAAAACGAGAGAAGAAAAGAAAAAGCGCGTTAGTTGATAATACAGTTTTTCTTCTACTATTTTGCTACGTATGCATTATTTTTACTCTTCCTACAAATATGTAGTTGAAAGGAGTAAAAGCGAGTATGTAGTAGAAGAATGAAGTAGACACAGAGTAATCGTGGTGCGACCCTCCGAAAAATTAAATGATTAGAATCAATAAATTGAACAGTCTTTTGTCCCTATAAAACATTCAATGAAGCAAACATTCCCGATAATAATGTTAGCGAATGAGACGGAGAAAGAAAAGAGTGGGTAAGAGAGGGATGACGATGATCATGATGCTCAGTGAGTTTGTTGCTGTGAGGTTGAGTTGGAAGAGAAAAATGTTTAAAAAAGTCAGACTGAGAGGAGAAGAGGACGACGAACGAGAGAAAGAAAGATGACAGGAAAAAAAGTAAGAAAAATAGAGGAAAGATAGGACGAGAATGGATGTAACAATAATGTAATGTGAGAAGAGTTCAATTTCACTCTTCTTTTACTCTTTTCTCTTTTCGTTTGTCCAACTTGCCTCGTTTTAAACGAGGAGAGATTCCTTACTAAAAATAGGAATAAAAAGACGGACTCAAAGACACTTGAGAAACCCGTCACTTCCGCCTCGGTGAAACACATTTATATTCTTTGAAAATGGTACGAGACCTCCACACCTAGCTCTTGAAAAAATGTCTTATAATTTCTCAGGTTTGACTGGTTTCTGCGGGATTCGTTTTTCAGGGTTTATCATTTTTATTGGTCCGATGCAGCACTTAATTGAAATTGCAATTATATAACTATTATATTATCATTCAGTACGACTCTGTCATATTGCGCAGGGCGCAGTGGATGATTTCCTAAGCCACCACAAAATGAGCACTCAATTCAGCGTACCTCATTCTCCTGAAGCGTAATAATACTCATGATAATAACTTGGCGAACATGAGCTACGTACGAAGATGTTCGAATGCGAAGATCACGACTCTACCCACGACGACCCCTTTTTACTCAATTTTTCAACGTTTTCATTCTTCTCCTCTCCTCTTTTTCTCTATTATCACTGAATGCCCGCTGTTATCTCGAAGGTGGGCCTGTCATCAGGAACCTGGGAATATACGAACATGTTGTTTGAAGCTGGAGTTCACTTGACCTCTCACACCCTTGCTGCTTTTGAGTCAGTCTAGCTCTGTCTAAAAATTCCCTCGGATGAAAAGCATGTCGTACAATTTCGTTTTATTTTATTGTTATAAATACTTAGTAAATTGTTGAAGATTTAAATTAGATTTAGATAGGAAAGGAATGAGCCATGCAAATTTTCATGCATCTATCCTGCTGGTGCTCACTTCACCGGTGGCATTGTCAATTCTTTTCCGAGTCAAAGTGAAGTCATTCAATCAGAAAATCTACATTCTTCTTGCTACAAGTTTTTTGGGTCACTAAAGATGAGTTGGAACGATATTCATATTTTCAAAAATTACGTTAACAAAGTGGTTTTTTGACGGTGATGAGCATATCCCCTGTCTCGAAATAATATCTGCTGAGCAGGCACATGGCGACGATTTCTACTCGAGATAGTCCATGTATGTGGAAGGAAAAGAAATGAAGCAAATATAACGACAAGCTGTCATCATAATATTCAAATTAGTGAGCACATTGCTTCCTTCGTTTCGAGGCGAACGATTCATCAATAAAAATGAGGGTAGCTTGGTACTCAGCTTCAGCTTAATCAATTTTGAAGGCTAATAATCTATTTACATACCTTCATTGTTCTCTTCATTTTTTCCTAATGTCTTTTACTTACCTTTCCTTCCTGGCCACCGAATGAGTTATCATATTTTTAATTTGAGCATGACATATTGTTGTTGAATATTATCAAGATGCCAACGTATTTATTATTATATTAAGGATATTATTTATTTATCAGGCAACGTTTCCCACTTCACTCTTCATTGACTCTCTATGTACACTTAAAAAGAGAAGACGGAGGCAGTAAACTAAAAACTATTTTCCCAATTGTGATGTAGTTAGGGCGTAATAAGATAAATTGAATCAAATCACTTCTCATTTCCTCAGTCTAGTCAAGCAGGGCAAAAGGCCGATGATAATATATCAGACCACGGCTGTCCGATCATTTTTCTCTTGTCAGTCAAAAAGAGTCTTCTGGCTTATTTGTTGACTGACTGGCAACATGCATCTTGTGCATATCAGTTATGAGTAGATAGGTACCAAAATGATGCTTTAATCTGATATTATTTCTCCTAAAATAAAACCATAAAAACCTCTCTAAAATGCCATGAACAAATTAACAATTAAGGATACTAAAATATAAATTCAAGGGCAAAAATATTCCTGCTTTAAATAAGCTTTTCAGTTTGGATTTTCAAGTAAACTCGCTTTTAGGTAGACAACACATATGCAATTTTTTTTCGCAGTTTTGATTTTTAGCAACAGTCTAGTTCTTGGCTTTCAGAAGCTCGTAAATTAACAATTTAAAAGGTGTACCAGAGACGGGCTAAATACCTACGTTCATTTGAAAATAAGAGCACTTTAGCGTCGTGACAAATGTTCCTTGTCCATGACACTTTTTAAGAATTCAAAGAGAAAGGGAAAAGCATGCGAAGGTAATAATTGTTAGAATAATAATAATAGATATCTCTTGAGCAAATCCTTCTTCAGGTTATTCAAGAATCGAGTTTGCGTCGATGTCATTCGTCGGTTTGTCATTCGTTCTTTCTTTTTCATCCATCCACAGAAACAAACTAATAATCTAAAGGAAAAGTTGTCAAGCCCATAAATCTAGGAGTACACGATGAGCCACCGTAAATTCAACAACGCTGCTCAACCTGAGGAGTTCGCTGGTGAGGACGAAAAACAAAGTTGAATGTAACAATATTAAAGGAAGGAACCTGGAAGAGTGTACAAAGCAACACATCTGTAGTCTGAAGCATTATAACAAGTGCAGTAGTCGCAATAACGAGATGGATTGTAATCAAGTTGGTGAAACTACTTTGATAACAAATGATGTTTATTTGACCGGGCAGGCAGGTTCGGACATGGCTTCGGGCCACACGTAAGATTTTTAATTGAGCAATTTGAATTCAAGCCCTAGTTCCAAGAGTCCTGGAGGTCTCGTTCAATTCAACTATATATTTTTATTATCACCCCTCCTCATCTCATCTTATTTTTTCACTCTCTTTCCTTTTGCTCTTTTACTTCTTTCAATTTCAGCTGTACAGAGTCCTGCTTAAATTTGTTCCTATACCGATAGGAAACTGTTTTCAAGGAGACAGTCATAAAAATGAGTGCATAGTGTATATATTTAATTTTGAACGCTAATGGTCTTCCTCTCGTGAGTATAAGCGAGGTTTATAAGAGACATTGTCGTTTTATAAAAGCAATATTAAACTCACGGAATAATAAAAAATGGGACACCTTGAGATGATGAAGAAGATGTGGCTACTTATATTGAGTGAAGAAAGAAGATGAAAAAAGGAGAGCAAAAACCGGTAGCATTTTTCGATTTTGTCGCAGTTTGATCAAGAGCAATATTTCACTGCTAATTGGGTCTTAACACCTGCCCAACCTCGAAAGAGATCTCGTTTTCTGATACCAGCACTTTTTATCGCCTGCGGTCACTTTGTGACTTTCCCTGTGTGTGCGAGAGACTTTGTGAAAAGTGTTTCTCTAACTACCTGCTCCAGTCACTATACTCATAATCAGACTCATACTCCTTAAAAATCATTGCTCGTCTCTTCCCATTCACTGCTCCGGATTCCCGTTCGTGTAGGTAATCCCTATGCAACGACATGGACACAAAGTCATCACGGATCAATAACCAACATTCCTTGCATTATCATTTTTATTATCTGAGAAAGACTTTTCCTGAATGAATTCTATCATCATCATCGTCGTCGTCTCTGGCATTTCTTTCGCTCTCAAACAATAAATGTGCTGCTATTGTTTCGCTCGATTCATTCTGATTTATTTAATTTTGCACAGCCTTCTTTGTAGCTTCAAAAATTCAAAATCAAACATTTTTTAAACTGTACATTTGCTGATTTAAATTATTTCAGGCTTGTATTTCTAAATCAATCCTTCCTTTTAAAAAAACTTTAAATGATAGAAAAAATTAGAGAAATGATGCTGGGATGGAAATCATTTTCCCAGTTGCTTAGTAGCAGCATTAAATGAGCTGAGGAGTTGAATAATAATAATGAATAAGTGCAGTAAGTTGCCTCATGCTCTCAGTCTATCTCGCCGTCTAATCATTATTTATGCATTTCACCCTAAGCAATGATGAGGGGTAAAGGAATGAGAAAGCCATCTCGCTTGTTTCGTTCGTGTTAAAAATGACAAACCTTGCATCATAAACTTCTTGCATGTTTGCTGTCTGTTTGACTCGAACAAGGATATCGACACTGCACTTAGTTACTTTGCCACCGTGCTTGAAAGCCATTTAGGACAAGAAGGGACTTCAATAAAACAACTTTTACCCTTTTTGACACCACGATAACAGAAAGGGTAAGGCTTTTCATGAAGAATAATCATGAAAAAATATATTGGGCTTTTAGATTGTCCTGGTCGTAGTATCGAAAGTGTCGCCTCGGTGTCCCATTATTGTCCGCGTATTAAAGGGCCTGTTAAAATTCGGTGTTTCTGTTCCAGATACGCGCACAGCTACCGGAGTTGATCGTCAGTCTTTTTACCTCTCCCACTACTCCGAAGATAAGTCAACATGACGGTATCAATGTTGGCCTGAAATCTGTGTGTCGCACACAATCAACTCAAATGTCGCTGCTCATCTCGCCACCTCGATTTCATTTGAAAGGTAGAGAACACCTAAGAAATGTTTTAGTGGCACATCTTTCTTTCCTCTCTGTCCAACACACTGACGGTTGCCTAAAGTGTTGTCGGCGTATTGATTGTTTCATCATTTTCAGCCTTCTTTCACATTTTCATCGCCTTTTTCTTGGACTCTCGGCTAAACGCAGATTAACATGCTGATTAAGTGAGCACATTATACACTTACCTTCCCGAGCCATCCTCATCAATTCTCCTTTTTTGCCCTTGTAGTCATTATCTTCGTCTCAGATAGCTATCCAAGGAACCCTTTTTTGTTTCGCTCCACTCTTCTGGGAGAAGTCATAATTGGTACTGACCGCAAGCAAACAATTTTCTCAGTAAATGTGGGTTCTCGCTCGTTAATATTACGTCTAACGTAGATTTGTTGTGAGATGGAAAGGAGTTTTCACTTCATTCTCTCACTCCATATTTATACTAATGGGCTGGGAGAGAGAAAGAGAGCGGGCGAGTGACGTAATGGAATGTGTGAGTGGATGCCGCTAATAAAAAACTCCTTTGTCAATAAACATATCTCTATAAATCAATCGCAATCGCGATATTTGTGTGTGTGGATTCAATTGACGTGAAACGAGGAGCTTCTTCATTGTGATGTCGATGTGAAAAGCTTTAGAGAATAAAAGATTATATCCATTTGGAATGTAGGAATGTGGCATCCTTTATTCTTTGCCTATAAATAAATTCCCTACTAACTGCTAACAACTTAGCAATAAGTTTTTACAAAAATTCCTTCCACTTTATTTCCAGTTTGTTCCAATTATTTTTCATGAGTTTTTATGGTCACCAAACAAAATGGCTAATTATTTTTATGCGTAACAGCAAAATAACAACTGAGAACTTCGCTGCACAACCAAACTAACATGTGGCAGTCTTCTATATAGTAACTTTTTGAGTAACAAACGTTCAACTTCCTGATATAGTTAGAAACAATTGGATTTGAAATTTTTATTGATAATTTGTTTCAGCATGACAATATCCAAATGAAAAAGTTTTACTTTTATATTTATTCTATGGCTTTCTTTTGTAATTAATCCCAATCCCAATTATGTATATATACACATTAAATTGTTAGTGTTCCCAACGACTGATTTAAAAGTCGTTTGTATGGCACGCTCAATTAAACTGGATTTGAAATGGAATTATAATTTTATGAAATGTCATTTAAACCGTTTTAATTATTCTAAATAAACAGCTTAATAGCTTCTAATCACGTTCCATCAGATTTTTTCTTGCCTGTACTGAATTTATATTTCTTTTAGTCTCTGAATTAAATTGACTGCGTAAGGAAACGACCCTCATGAAATATTAAATCCACTCCTGGTTCCTATCAAGGCAATTTCTCGAAACTGGTCAAATTGACTGTAAAGACGATTGTATACTTCTAAATGTATTGACATCTATTACAGAAGAAAAAATTCTTTTCGACAAATAACTGCAGCATTCCGTTCCTGATAAAGGATATCGTAATTTTGTACTTTGTATTCAGCTCAAAAACCAGAACATCCACACTCACTCACCGAGTGGACATTTAAAGATATATTTTATCGTGTTAGTCCAGTTGAAATAACGACATAAAATGTGGGAGTTCGGCCATTTCAAGAGTGATAATAATATGCTCTCTTTATACATTACCATTATGCTATTAGTGTGCCCGATTTTTTAAACGATGCTATGTCCAGTGCAGCCATAAAATTCAGAGGACATCATATCACAAATCCTGTAATTTCCATCACATTTTTTATGAATGGAACATTTTCGTTCCGTTTTCTTCCTTGCAAAGCAACGTAATTTAACTAGTCCACTTTTACTTATAATTTGTTTCAGGTAATGTTGAATAGTATAACTATTCTAAACTTTTAGTTAACGATGTCTTTCATCCCTGTTACAAAATATCTCGTTCCTCCTTTGGAAACTGAAATATGCCATTTTAAACTGTCAATAAAAGCGTTGATCCATTTCACTTACATTTGTCTTCTTAATGGAGTAGTATTTAATGGACTTAAATGGAGATCATGAAAGTGAAAACGTTTTCAACTGAACTGGTACATATTAAATTCTCATTTATTTCCTCCAATCTCATACATAATTGTGGCTGGGTTATTACATAGCCTGTGAGTCAGATACAAAAAAAAATCTTCGTTTTCCGATTTCTTCATGATCATGCACCCGTGTCTCTGAATAGTAGAAAAGAGAACTTGCCATTGCATTAGGAAAATGGGCAACACTCCAATTAAAAATGTGGAGAGAGGAAGGAGGAGGAAGAGGAGCGCACCACTGAAAACAGCTAACATTCAATTTGGCATGCGACACGGTTATTTGTTAAATTTACTTTCTATGTAGCCAGTTGTGAATTTAGTAGAAAATCGCAGAATGAAGAAAAATGGGATTTTATGAGGATGTGACAAGTTGCACGTTCTCTCGCTTTCCTTCTCGACAACTTAGAGTGAAGTAGCGGAGAAGAGTGGAGAAGGAGCATTCCGCACTTTATTATTGTTGCTTGGGAAAGGAAGCGAGAAAATGGATTACTCCAACGAGCCAGTAGCGATTCGCGGCTACGATTACTTACATACAACACACGTATTGTGTGGAAATATAGACTTTAATTAGTGACATTCATTCTGCATTTCAGTCTCGAAAATGTGAAACATTTTGGAGGCAAGATAAATTTTGACAGGATTTTTTTCATAGTTTTGAGAGTAGACGAATTTACATTGTCACGGTTGAAGGAATCCTCGAAGATAATCGCGGGGTAGTTTGAAATGAAATGAATCATCATCCTCCCATTTGTGAATAGCGTTGTTGATATTGCTTTTTTATTGCATGACTGCGTTATTATGAATAGTGCCTGAGTTGAGCCCAGCTCGTGGTGGAGTCGAACGACGAACCATGCCAAAATAATAAAAAGATGAATTTAATTTAATATTCGGGCCCATGCGTTCTCGAACGCTTTTCGCTTCTGACAGCGACTAGAAAGGACTTGCTCGCTTTCCTGGATCCTCATTCTGCAACTGCTTATTATGATTCTTAATACAGAAAAGTTGCACAAGTTTTTATGTTTTTCTCCACTCTAATGGTAAATTGAGCTTCACTCTTTTCTTTTCGGAAGCTGCACCTCATCTCCTTCTCTTTATTCCTCTCTCATTCCTCCACCGTTCATACACGTCCATCAATGAGGCAGAGGGATCATCAGCATATTATCATATAGATGTGTTCACAAAACATAATCATGGTATCGTTATTTTACTATTATTATTATTGCAGTCGTCTTCCCTATTTTCCGAGCTTTCTGTGAAGAGAAAGAGACGTGCTGTTGATCTTGTACGAAATGGCATATTACCCGATCCTCGATCCATCCATTCAAAATCACGAAGATGAAGAAGAGATGGAGGAGGATTTTTCAAACTGGAGACTTATATTATTTTCTTGTTGTTGTGGGGGATTCAGCGGGGGGCTGGACTGATTGGGCAATAATGGGACCCCTAGTGAGCCACAGGGGGCCTCCATTTCATACCATTTAGCTCTTCCTAATGAAATTTATCGCTTGATGATGATCATCATCACGGTCTTCGTTTTTTGCCTCTCTAGTCGCTGGCCCACCAAAGTGGATTTTATGCATCGCCACATTCTAAATTATATTACTTTTTTCTTTTTCGACAATATAACTTTTTGCTTACTTTTCTATTGTTGTGCGCTGCTCCGCGTTTATTATGATTGTGTTATGATTATTATAACAATCATCATCCTTCTAATATTTACTTACACTGTTCGGGATAGAATTGTTTATGTAAATACGGAATTACAAACAATTCTATACATAATCATATTTTATATCACCCTTGTTGTCAACTTAAAGATTCAATACTCTCAACCAGTCTCCAATAATCATTTGACCGAGGGTTTCAATATTAAACACTATGTGAAACGGTTTTTGAAGTGGTTAATAACGGTCACATTAAATGTATATTAATATACAAATATACTTAATGTATTTTAAATGGAACCCATTAAAGACCATTATTATGTACCCTCTTTTCAATAGGGATTGGTAAATGAACATTAAAAACCATTCAGACCGTTTTTAACCATCCACCTTATATTGACCCATATTTATTAGCTTAAATTTCTGGGTAAAATTATTTAAACTGTAAGTTGTATTTATCTTTCTCCAAAACTAAAAGCTTCTGTTCCGAAAGTCAATGCGTGTTTGTCACGGGTAGTTTTATCGTGTCCCAAACATATTCTTTAAACGATGCATATTATTTTATTTATCATTAAAAACGGCAAAAACAGCATTATTCCATTTTCAGAGTAACTTCCTCAAGACAAGAGAGAAAAACAAGTGCATCGTTATTAAGCAATTTTGAATTGCCTCAATATTCATGTACACTGTCAAAAGTGGACCAAAACTCATTCAATTCATTTTCTTTCTCTGTGTCTTGCTTTTTTTCTCTTGCAAACTAATCATCTAATTTTATTGGCATTTATTATTATTGCCCTCCGCAAAGTGGAAAAGAGCATTCATTTGATTTTCTGCACACATGTGAAGAAGAGTGACTCGCCATGGTAATAAATACCGGATCGGCTGGCATGCCTCACAACACGAAACAAGGATTGGGTTTCCATCTACAAAATAATTCCTTGTCCATTGCATTGTAACAAAGCTTGTTTGTAGCACTTGTTTTGAGATGCTTTGCATTCTCATATTTATTGCCAAGCACAGCAAGTAATTCGTGAACACCGTTTCTTCATAGTATTCAAAAGGCGTAAGTAAATCATAGAAAGAACATGATATTTTTGAATGTGCAGGGAGAAAGAAAATAAATGTGGCACCGCGATCGCTGTATTTAACTTTAGCAAGAGGGAGAGAGACAAGGGAAAAAGAGATCAGTGAGTCGGTGTTGACGATGAGGATGATAATGTGATGCGATGAGGATGGTTGATTCCAATAATGAGATTGTTGTTGTCAAAAAGAGTGAATATGTGTGTGGCTTTTCCATCCGCAATATTTATATTGCCTTCAACTGAATGTCATTCAAGATCATGTCATGAGTCAATAAATTAATGTACTCCGTGAGCGAGTGAATGCATTCACAAAATAAATGTGACCAATCGATTTGCATCAATGGAGCAAGATAAAAATACAGACAGACTGACGGACAGGCAGTTCGTTTGATTTTTTTAAAGTCTTGTTAGTCAACTGTAATTTAACATTTATATTTTGATTTGTCTTGAGTCTGTGAAGAGTAAACATAAAATGTATTGTTAAATATCCTACTTATTATCATATCATGATGAAACGGCACTAGAATGCATTTTTCTTTGACAGTTGCTCAGCATTGTTTGTTTCAATCAACGGGACGGCGGTTCATGCTTTTAACCGGAGTGGTTCACTCGTCTTCTCTGATTAATAAATGGCAGAGCAAATATATTTTAATATTTTAATAAGCAGACCTTCTTTTGTCTCTCTCCTCTGTCCCTCTTTGCTCTTCTTGATATAATTAACTGCGAACAACTGAACAACTCATTATCATTTTTCCTTTGAATATTAAACCACTAAATTTGCTCAATTCCCAGGCAGAAAGACGGCAAGGAGTCTGCACGCAATAATTAAATGAAACTATGTAATTAACAATGGAACAGCACACCTTCTGATTCCTTTCAAACTAAATTCATCATTGCTTCGATCAGCATTAAATTAGTACAAATCAATTGTAGCTCTTCTTAAAATTGATTTGCATATATTAATCAGTAATTACAAAATATTCAATTACATTCACCGTTACGATCATAAATTTGTTCAAGTTCGTCTGGTTCTTTAAAAAATATATTGGCCACTCTGTCTAAATAAATGCATGTGTACCCATTTTGTTGAATTTAATCAGGTTGCCTTTACACCAGGTTAACACATTACGGCAACTGAGTAAGGACAATGAGTTAAAAATAAGCGAACACACAGGAAATTACTTATTTTGAGTTTTCTAAATGGGTACTTTCAGGTACACCTTTTTGACTGTCAGCATCACGCACGTCATGCAATTGTTGCTTTTTCATATTATGTTATTTTTCTGTCATGAAAAAATGCACACATCTTCCTTTGTAGATCGTGTCAACGGAAAATTTTTCGACGTTATGTTTTAATATAACTTGCACTCAAAAGCCATTCTTTTACGCATATCATTTTTATTTTATCTCTGTCTCACTCTGTGCGTATTGTTTTAACGTTAGTGTTTCATATTTATTTTATCACAGTCATTCATTTCCCAGAATATGAAAAAGTCTCCCTTTTTCACCATTGCATTTTAACGGTTTTAATTATATTTGCATTGTCAAAAAATTTCCCCTTTTCTTTTTCTCCTTTTGTTACCTTCATTTCCATCAACTCGTTGTTTCGGAGGAATGTGTGCGGCTGCTTCTAAATAATATCTATCATATCATGTCATCCGACTTCTGTCATGGTCTGTTTCGTGTAAAAATGGAGACAGGAAAAGTGCTCAGTTTTTAATTACCGGTGTATTATGCGCCCAGTAGAAGAACACTATGGTAATAACAATCACATTTATTTTGTTTGAGTTGGTGCGAAAATTACGTGGGCTCTGCTGCACACTAAGTAAATCAAAATAATAGGAGCATTGTTATTTCATTATATGAAAAATGTAAAATACTTTGTCTGCTCTGCTATATTTTTTCGCCTCTCTTTTCTTCTTTTCCACTGTCCGCCATG
>VYYJ01004984.1:0-12050 GCA_021029165.1 Cyphoderus albinus
ATTAGCAATGGTTGAGTATCTTAACAGTTCCTTTTTAAGCTACGTAGGTCCACTCGTTCATCCATGACTGTAACTCTGTCTGTGGCAATGAAAAATGAGGTTGATAGAGGAGATATCTTATTATCTCACAGAATATTCCTTTAAACAATTAAACAATACATAAAAATAAATAGACAAATTTGACACGCATAGTAAAAATAGCGCGTTTTGCTTGCGCGATAATCATTCAGTGACACACTCAATCCCTTTTAAGTAAATCTAGATGAGATCAAGTTTAATTTTTCATAGATGATCAACGTGAATAAATAAACATTTGCATGTATGTACCTTTTGAAGGTACCTCAATGCCAAAGAGAGCAAAATGAAGGATTAAATGTTACACCCTTTTATTTACCAGCGCAGTACATACTATGTCATACAGTACAACATCATTATATCGATCGCTTTAGATTTTTCTTTTTTAACAGTTCCAAATGATACTTCGATGTGTAACGATAAAGCTATTTATTAGATGGCATTTCATTTTTTTATGATTCCATGACCGAACCAACCTTTATCTTCCCTAATTTAAATTTTTCTTCTTCTGTTGCGGGACAGACTGGAAGGACAGAGAAGAATGGAAATGAAATAAAGTGCCTGTCTGGTCTGCTGCCTACGTCTTCGACATTTCTTCGCCTATTCATATTAAGCATCCAATCGTGACAGTAACAACGCAACCGTTCAATATCGCATCACACTACTAACAAGCGGATGATGAAGGCGACTTGGGGAAATATTGTGATAAGATAGGAGTCATGAGCTCGCATTCAGGACTTGAGTGTGCTAAGAAACACATTAATTTTTAATTTTCCTCTCTGATGGAGTTTTTAAGAAGGAACCAAGTTTTTATATGGAAGTTGTAAGTAGGAGAGATCGGTACCATTGGTACCATTATTTCCAAAGTTCTCGTTCCGGATTTTTTAAACCTTCTTCCTGATTTTTAGAAATTCGTTAGTTTCTTTCAGTCATATTGTGGAGGAATTTAGTGATCCAATCCGTGTTTCAAGCGGAATGTTATAAATCTGGGGGTAAGGATACCTGTTTTTTGTGAAAGTTGTGTGAGCAATTTTGTGCAAGAAAAAAGCGAACAAAGAGTGTACATACGATGAGATGAGAGGGAAATATTAGGTGAACGAAGAGTTGGCCGCATTACTACCTAGCTTTGTAGTACCTACGTAACTGTTGCACTGTGCACAGATTACCTTTCCAAACGTTTTCCCAATACTTTCAAAGGTTTTTAAATAATCTCAGTCGTGGCGTAGTCGTGAATTCTGCAAGCGTAATGGGATAAAAGAAAGATTAAATTTTGGTTGCAAAATGCATAGAAAATTGCATAGCGGATCACAAAACAAACTCAGTGGAAACGTGAAAGATGACTGTTTGATTGTGACATTTACGTAGATTTTTAATCCAGAAGGTTCAGGTAACATTTGCAATTTGCAATCCTCACGACTAAGGACTTGTAGACTCGTTCTATTTAAGCTTTTATAATTATGTCTGTCTCAATAATCTTTCATTTCATGTGACAATGTCGCCACCTTCACCCTTAGTCAGTCATTGCCCGCCGTGTAGATATTATTGCGGAAAATAAGGAACAACAGACCTGCCACTTGAGATTGTTTAAATGCTTTTGTCAGTGGCCCACGTTTTCCTCCAAGTTCTTTTCATACTCCCAACTCCCAACACGACACGCACAGGCTGCAATTGTAAACTTATTCTTTTCCTAACCATGATTTTTTTACATGATGATGGAGGTGATTCACCGTATACACTTTAACCGTACGTTCAGACTGTCGTTTTCTATTATCCGCTGACATCGACATCACACTGCAACATCATTACAGTAGTGCCGTAATTTCTACTAGCTGCCGCAAGTGTGTTTTGTAATGCTCATAACTTTCGAAGTCATTTCACTTTCCGTCTTCTAGTTGATAAGACTACCTGCTGCAATTTTAAAATCAGCAGCAGTTCTGATTGAACCGTAGGGCGACAAACATTTCAAGCTGCGATTGATTAGTTCGTTTTAAAAGTGAGAAACTTCTTTGTTCCCAGGTTTGTGAATGCTGAATTGCTGACTGTGAATTACCAGGGTCTTAATGTTTGGGACAGAGGGTGTCTTCATTAATCAATCTCCATTGCCCGGGGCAATGGAGAATGTAAAAGAAACAATGGATCCCAAGATTGCACGTAGAGACGCAATCTCCGTACGAGGTGCGTGGAAAAGTTTTGGAAAAGGAGATAAGGGGACTCAGGTTCTCTCCGATCTTACTTTAACCGTCATGGAAGGAACAATGTAAGTACAAAACGTATTTTTAAAATTCTATCATTAAAAATAGTTTTAATGCACAATAGTGTTAAATCTCCGTAGATTAAATGAACATGCCAAGGTTCCTTCAACGGTTTATTTATATGTATTTAAGTTTAAGGTTCGGTTCAATTCGATATCTACATATAATATTCCGTTTATGTAGTACAGAAAACGCGCTCTCTTCTGATTTCTAATTTATTCCCCGTTAATTTAATAAGAAGCATTGAAATGTGCTAATTTAGTAAGTAAGAGTTAGGTATGAACCTATTAGGAAATGTAGCCTTTTCACTCACCCTTCACTGAGCAATTTTTAGTAGGAATTGACATATCTTTGACGCCATCAGTCAGTAAACAACTATACTTGATGACTTTACTCGTAATGTGTATTTAGATAAGGTTACACTTGCATTCTTATAATTACCAGAAAATAGGTTTCCCAATACATTACAATAGTATTAACGTGTGTTGCAAATGTTGCAATTTTCGACCACCAAATTCATTACACATAAATGTGTTGTATGCGTTTTTGTGTTGCTAAGATTTGATCATTTTCTTATAGAGAAGACAGATTGTGCGTCGAACTAATCCGATTACAGTTTGTAGGATTACTTTCATTGTTCTTTATGTGCAAAGACTTTACAAATACATTGATTAATTTATAACTGCGCGTCTCACAATAAATGTATTCTTTATTACCTCACAAGCACTGTCATCAGTTTCTGCTCACTCTTTAATGTGAATTTGTTGATGCACACGTCACAAATGCTAATCCTTGATGACTTTTAATAGCGTAAGAGCAAAGGTAACGGTTTCGGTCAAAGCTTACTAAAGTTTCATCATTTTCCTTTTGTGTAGATACACCTTGTTGGGATCGAGTGGATGTGGTAAGTAAAATATCAGTTTAGCTTCGACATGAGTTTCTAGGGATTCTTCGTGACATCTTGTTGAGTCATGTGCCATAATTTTATGCGGGATTTAATCTGCCAAGTAAGCGAAACTGAACTAATCCATTCATTGATTTATAATGAAAGGAAAAACCACGTTGCTGTCGTGCATCGTAGGAATGACAAAACTAGACAGAGGAGACTGCAAAATATTGGGTTTGAGACCAGGCACAAAAGGGTGCGGGGTGCCGGGTAAAAAAGTTGGCTACATGCCTCAGGTACGGGTGCCTCATACTTGACTTGCATGATAAGTGAGTTTCTCTGTGTAATTGATATGCATAACGTGTACTTGCCTATAATTAGGAGATTGCTATTTACGGAGAGTTCACAATCAGAGAGGCCATGCAATACTTTGGAAAAATTAATGGCATGACAAATTGCCAGATTGAAGATCGGATGACATTCTTAATTAAATTTCTGCATCTTCCCCCCAGCCACAGAATCATACGCAGTTTAAGGTTTGTATACCAATTGTTCTGTTACATATGCTAATTTATCATTATCATATCGTGTCATATTGTATAATATTTCTTGTCGTTTCCCGTCATCTTGTATTTAAGATTGAGAGCTTTGTCTTATTAAAATCGATTTTTTGTTTGCACTTTTATCTCGGATCAATCAGTGGAGGACAACAACGTCGGGTTTCATTTGCTGTGGCTTTACTTCATGAACCTAAGATTTTAATTCTGGACGAGCCGGTATGAAATAATTATTATTAAATAACTAATTGTTGAAAGCTCATTATTTTTAGAAAATATACGTAACTGTTGACCTTATTTTAGACTGTGGGTGTAGATCCTTTATTAAGGAAGAGGTATGAGTTAACAAATAGAACATGACATTTTATAACACAAGGAAAATTGAAAATAATTGACAGTGGTATATTTTTGCATGAACAAGCATTTGGAAGCACCTATCAGATTTGGTTGAATCGAAAAAAACTACTGTAATCATCACTACGCATTATATTGAAGAAGCAAATGAGGCACACCGTGTAAGATTATTGCCTATTTTTCAAATCATAAATTGCCAAATTTGCCACTAAGGAAATTTTTATCTCGGTTGTTTTCTATTAATGCATTTTGCTAATTGCTTTGAATGTTTATAGGTTGGTTTAATGAGAAATGGCCGCCTACTTGCTGAGGACTCACCTCAAAATTTGTTGCACGAGTATAACTTTAATAAACTGGAGGAAGTTTTCTTCAAGCTTTGTGAGAAAGACACCACCAATGATGAATATGGCTCGGTTCGCTCGTCTGGCAGTTCGCTAAGAAGCAGCAAACTTTCTGCTGATGATACCGAGAACATCACCAATGGGACTGAATCGACAGAGTCCTCCTCATTGGAAACTAATTCCAGCGTCGAAACAAATACTGTTGCCTTGTGCAATGAAAGGCAATCACGAAATAATGGGGGACCTGAAATCAGCTCAAGTAGCCCAACGACGCCCACCTTTAATAGGTCAGTTGAACACTTGATTGATGGCGACAAATTGGGGAAAAAGCTAAAGACACTGGACTCCGACAATTTGCAAAAGTGGTCGCGTCAGAAAAAGTTGGATGCGGATAATAATAATAAGAGTACGTCTTGCTTCGAGAAATATGCCAAGGATTTCATGTTTGATCCCATTGGATGCTGGAATCGGATGAATGCTCTGCTAATTAAAAACTTTCTCTGCATGTGGAGAAACATTGGGTGCGCAGAAATACATGTTATATTTTTAATGCTAACGACTACTAATTTAAGATATGAATTAAAGTTTCGCATGCATAATCCCCACAGGTTCGTCTTATTCATGTTTTGCTTGCCCGCCGTTCAGGCCGTTCTGTTTTGTGTTGCAATCGGTGGTAACCCAACGGATCTTCCGTTAGGCATAATAAACAGAGAAGTTCCTGCCACTACAGGTTGTTATGTCACTCCAGGATGTTCTGTGTCAAACATGAGCTGTAATTTCATTAAGCAAATTCCGAATGAGACCATTAACTTGGTACGTGTGACATTTACATTTATTTGGCGAACTTTGTTGCCCATCTTCATGTGTTTAATTCCCGGTTTGTAATATTTTGTCAGAAACCATTTGCTACCGAAAAAGAGGCATTGAATCAAGTCCGGCAGGGGAATATCTGGGGTTACATAATAATTCCCAGAAACTTTACCGTTGCCATGATCGAAAAAGGGGTGAGTGATATGAGTGCTAACACGTTCGGAGACAGCTTTCAAGGAACCCACGTTAAACTTAAGCTGGATATGACGAGTAAGATTTGTGTTTAAAACTTTTTCATTTAAGAAAGTTTAACAGCTTACAAAACGTTCGTTTCATTGATGATGCTTTGATTCAAAATTACTTTATCAACAGGCCAACAAATCGCATTCAGTATTGAACGTGTGATCGGTTTGTCATTTCAACGGTTTGCCTCGACCCTCCTGTTTGACTGTGGAATGAACGAAACACTCGATTTGTCCCCTCCAACCTTTGCGCAACCAATCTATGGAGCGAATGATTCAAGCTTCCGGGAATTCATGGCCCCTGGAATAATACTAAGGTTCGGTATTTAAAATTAGATCTTTGTCGTTGAGATTATCTTTCATGAAATTGGCCAACTTTCATTTTGTTGATTGCTCCTTCAGTATCATCTTCTTCATGTCAGTTGCACTGACGGGGTCAGCATTCATTACGGAGCGCAAAGAAGGAATGTTAAATAGAACTCTGGTCTCGGGAGTGACAAAAGCTGAAATTTTAACTGCTCATATGCTCACGCAATATTTTGTCATGGTTGGTCAAACGATGCTTGTGCTGGCAGTCATGATCTGGGTTTTTCACATCCAAATTGAAGGCTCTGTAATACTGGCCGTACTTTTGACGTTGTTTCAAGGAACCTGTGGAATGGCATTTGGTACTTTGACTTTTTCGCATACATGGTATCGATTTTTTTCCAAAGTGGCGCTTAATGTTTTTTTTCTAATTGTACAAAAAGGTTTCCTAATTTCTTGCGTCTGTACGGAGGAACGGAACGCTATTCAAATGGCCCTTGGAAGCTTTTATCCCAACCTGCTTTTATCAGGTTATTATTTTAACCGGAAATTAAGGAAAAAAATGTTCACATATGTACTTTTAATTGCGGATAAGGTTACTAAATTTTTTAAAATTTGTTTAGGTGTCGTTTGGCCGTTAGAAAGCATTCCATCGATTATTCGTCAAGTGGCAAGATTTCTTCCTCAAACAATGGCATGTGAAGCTATGCGCTCAATTTTCTCTAGAGGTTGGGACCTTGAACATCCAAAAGTATGGCCGGGATTTGTGGGGTCTATTGCATGGAGTGGTATATTTTGGATCCTTGCATTATCCCTAGCGAAATTTCGAAAGAAATAAACACGCCATGGCTTCGAATTTTAAAGTGTTGATTTAGCTTTCACTATTAAAATAGTATAAAAAACCTTGTGTCATTTAAAAGTATTCGTCAAATACAATATTGTGTTATTGCAATATAAAAGTATTTTTACAATAGGACATTCAAAGTAAGTAAATGTAAATACGTCGTAAGTGAAAATTATTTTTAAAATTAAACTACTCCTAATTTACGAAAATCTGCATACCTTTTAAAAAAGTTTTCTCGGTGTTTTAAGACAGTGAAATTTTTAACCAGTGTACGTGTGCATGACGCAGTTTTATATTGTAATTTAAAATGTGTAACTGGTTTCTTGTCCAATAAAATTTCGCTCATTTCATAGAGTAAAGAATTCTGGTACAAATTAAGCTTTTTATTAAATTAAAAACATTATTATCGGTTAGTATTTTAAAAACATTATTATCGGTTAGTAAATTAAAAACATAGAAAAACTATGCGTTGTCACGTGGTTCACTATGCGTAAACTCAAAAATCAGAGAGAGCTCACCGAGCTTCGACTGCAGTAGGATATCCGGTATCCATTCTATCACAAATGGAACACTCTCAACCGCATTTGGGTCACTCTTCCCTGCAATGTTAGAAAGATAATAATTTCGATACTGCATTTTTAAATTTGTCATTATAATGGTTTCCAAAAAGGGCTTACCGACTCTCAAATAGGTACTATGCACATGAGGTTTTATAAACTGATTTCGGCGATCTGGTTCATTTGGGGGGACCCATTCTTCAAAGACGCCGTTCGGCCCTTTCATGAAATATTGACTAATCTTTAAGGGGATCTAAACAAAGTTGCACCGATTATAATCACTTTATTACAGAGATTATAAAGAATGACATAATTTCTAATCTCAGTTAATTCTTATTGCTTACAATATGGTTGTGAAATATTTGTAGAACATGTATGATATTTGTGATTTTCCACACATGCTTCGTAAAGGTGCCTGCAGGAGGTCTATCAGTACGAGTTATGATCACAGACTGATTCGGAAGTCTTTTCTTTTTCACGCCGGCCGTTATACGCTCCTTCAGTTTGTCAAAGAATTCCTAGTAAAAATACAAAATTAATGGAAATAATGGCGGACGAAAAGGTGATTTTTTAAAGATTGAATGTATACCGAGGAAATGTAATAGACAATGGGATCCGGTTTTCCAGAAAAATGATAGTTCATAGTAGCATTCATTCGTTCATTGACACCCGATAGCCACAAATCAAAAGCGTCTAGGTTTTGATTCTCTACTGGTATAGCTTGTGTGTGTGCCGTTGACGTAATCCCGGAAATGGGTGAGGTAGTGAAAGTTATTGTGGAGCTTTGGATTCCTTTGGACATACCTCCTTTGGATTTACTAATATTTTCATAATGATTAGTGTTTACTAATGGCTGCAACGTGTGCGTAACGGTAGTTCCGTCGGTGGACTCATCTGCCGAACCCTGTCTTCTCTTTTTCCCACCGGTAGGTGACGACAACACTGCAGAGGTGACACTCACAGTTTGCACATTCTCAGCGTTAGAGAAAGGATTCGTCAGTTGTATAGTGTTGTGTGCGTTGGCAAATATTTGACACACCTGCAACAGTAGCCAAAACCAACAAAAGTTGTTTAAAAATACGGGGCAGCAAGTTTTCAGGTAACATCCCCCCAAAAAACCTACCCTTACCACGTGATAAAAATCTCAATCTAACCCTAAAATTACTGCTGGAACCCGTAATTTCACTTTCAAATCTAACCTAACCAAAAATCATGGATGGAACACACACACACACCAAAGGGGTACCTTATGTACTTACTAGGGTCGTAAACGAAAGCGAGTCAGGTTTTGGTTTACGACCCATAAACCCCAATGGACCAAAGGGGGCCATTACCTATTAGGTTCGTAAACGAAAGGACACGAACCACTAAAATATCTGTACAAATTATTTTAATAATCCAGGAATTCTTACTTGAGAATCTCCATCGTCTAGGGCATCAAGAACAGGTGCATCTCCAAAACTCAAAGAATCGTCCACATTTGTCACAATGATCTGGTCTGACAAAACTCCTTCCAAACTCTGAACCTGTGGCGAGTTCATTAAATTACAGTTACTTGAAAGTTAAGGATATTCTCACCATTAAATTATGATGGGTGGGTAATTGAATATAAAATACATTGTGCAGTGTTGCATCTTCTGCAGTTATACTCTCGAGAAGAGAAATATTCTCTTGCATGATTTCGACGGAAATATGATTGGCGTCGATTCCATCCACTGTGGCTGAGGCACCGGAGGTTGGAATTGTAACGAGATGCAATTGACTTAAAAGTGTTGCTGGAATAAAACACATAAATAAGGGTAAATTAGTTCACTAATATAATTCACTGTAAGGACTCATTTTTTATTTGCGGTATTTAAAGATGTATTTCTTTACGGGCACTTTCGTGATGATTTTGAGTTAAAAAGTAGTTGAATTCCGAACTGAGTTTTTCCTCACTAGCAAAGGCACACAAGCAGGCGTGGTAATGGAAGCAGAATTTTGTGGCAGGGTCAGTCCCTTCCGTTGAATTCGCTTGTGACGATTCGTTATCACGATTCTGTTAGAATATCACATAGCTTACTTAACATTCCAAAAGCCAAATTGCAATGCACTACGCACTACGCGATAGTACCGAATTAACGAACCTGAGCTTTTAAGGGTTTGCATGTGCACAAAAACTTTTTCTCCATATTTCCATCACCTCTGTTGTGTTTCAAAAACATTATATGGAGAAATCCAAGTGGGTGCTTGCTTGTCACGACGCATTTCACTATAAATGATGTTTTTGAAACACGTTGGACAACTGTGTCGTTGCCTTCGCTGATGTAGGCTGACAAAGTCTGCGTAAGTGAATAATGACGCCACATAAAAAAACAGTAGTTAAAACTCTGCTGCAATTGAACACCACGCAATTATAATATATATTTTGAATTGATTGTACCTGTTGATATTCCGAAGGAACATTCAAGGAGTTCAGTGTAGAGTGTTTCACCTTTAAAGGTTGGGATTCAGAGAAGCAGCGTTGAGCCGCCTGTATATGACCGCATGGAAACTACAAACATAATTTTCCCATTTAAATTCTTTCCTTGCATAAATAAATTTAATTATAATAGGATTGAAAATATATTTTGCCAAAAATGCATATTATATAGAGGTTTTAAATAGCTATTCACTTCTTTGCTTTTAACGCAAGCATCCACGTAGCATTTAGCTGGGCTTTGCAGCTCAACTGCTTCATTTGAGTCACTGCCCTCCCTCGACGACGTAGTTGAAAGTTGAACAAAATTGCGATAATCTGGGCCTCTATCTCGGAGTCGTACTGAAAATATCTACAACCATAAACCAGAATGAAATGCTTGAAACTCTTAGCCGTGCACAATTATTTACACAGTGCATTAAAGTATTGTTTTTATACCTGTAACCCTGGAATGTCTATGGATACTTTGCAAGCCTCCGTTGAGGATTTTTTAGACGCGCCGTTATCTCGAAATACTACGTCGCACGATTTATTTTTACATGAATTTCCCCGTGTTCCATTAACAGTGCCGCATTTTGGACACTTTCGAATGCCACGCTTCGTAGGTCTGCCCAAGTCGGCAAATAATGATTGACGCTGAGGCATGTTTATTTAAATATGTCTTTTTAAATTCCTGTTGCAGCCTTGTGATCATTTCTTATACGCAGTTATATTTTGGAACCACCGTAGGAAATTGACACAGTCTACACAGCACCTTGAGATCATGTACGTGACTTAACGAAAATGTTTTATTTGATGTAAAGATAAAATTTTCTATGCAGCTTGTCATAATTTCTATAGATATTTTGTGCCAAAAATAATGGTAGGAACGTGTAATATGAAATTATTGCCACTTTAGTTTATTTTCTTTATACATTTTTATACTTATAAAATGTTTGTCAAAGTTTAAAAGCAAACCACAGCCAACAGCTTACATATCAACTCGAGACGTAATAATACACAATGTACGTAGTAACATTGCACAAATTCTTATTTAGCACATGGGCTCACATGTATGCATCGATTTATTACTAGTGGAATATACCACTTGTCAAATATTAGGCTTGCCTCGTTATACAGTGTGAATACATCACAGTATCAGGTATACTGTGACTGTATCTAGCTAGAGAATTTCTCTTTGTTCTTGAGGTTTGCAGCATTTTATATACATGATGAATTTCAAACACCACAACCTATGCAAGTGATTGAGTTACAAATTATTCTATTAAATAACAACTAATATCTAGTTTTATAAACTTAATCTCTAGCTTATTTTTAAGCTATATATGTTATAACCTATAACAAATAGCATAAATATGTATAGAAACAAATGTCTCGTGTTTTGGAAGTGACAGACATTTTTACATTTCAAATTTTCAAACTTAGGAGTATGAGCTGTGTGATTTTTGCATTTACAAAATATTCATTCGTTTATATGTCTTCAAAGGCATAGACATCATGTTCTACCTCCACTTCTTCTTTTACGTCCACTTTTTCTTTTATTTCCACGTCTTCTGCTATCTCCACTTTTTTGTTTATTTCGACACCCTCCATTTCCACTTCTTCTTTAATTCCTATCGCGGAGAGATAACTAGTAAATCTGGGGTCATCTTTTACGTACAATTTGGCAGCGGCATCGTAGCGCGCTGCCGCGGCGGCGATATCGGCATCGTAGCGCGCTGTCGCGGCGGCGATATCGGCTTCGAGCGCAGCTTCAGCGGCAGCTTCAGCGGCTGCTTCAGTGGCCTTTTTCCTCATTTTTTTTTCTTTCCTTTCCCTATGACGTTGTTTTTCTTCCTTGGTTCGCTTCTTTCGTTTTTTCTTTTTGATGGAATCAGTTGTGTCTCCATCGTTAGATTCAGGGTCCTTTTTCCGTTGTTCACGTGCCTCAACTAAAAATAACACGTAAGTAAATAATTTGCGCTTTTCTAATTGTACTATAGTAAGAAATAGTTTTTAAAAAACGATACTTTTTCTCTTCTTCTTATTGGTTTTATAGTGTGCTCTTGAAGCTTTATACATGGCCTTTGTAACTAAAGTAACTCTTTTACGAGAGTCAACAATATGGCCTTAAGGAAGGAAAAATAAAATTAGAGGCTAAACGATTTTATCAGTAGTAAAATATAAAATAACAGGCGACCTTTGTACCCGAGTAATTGGATACTGCATACTTTTTTCTAACAGGAAACATCACGATCGACAAATGATAACACGAGTTTCGAGCTGAGATTTTCACGAAAGGTACCACTTATGAATGGTAGTTATTGTGCAAAATCTTAGGATGGATAAGCGACAGAATTCTGAGATTTGACCCCGAACATTTTTTGAC
>VYYJ01004985.1:0-12049 GCA_021029165.1 Cyphoderus albinus
GTTTTCCATTTTACCTGAAATTAGAATGGAATTCCTCACTCATTTTTCACTTTCAATAACCCTTCGCTTCGCTTCGTCTATGAATTTTAATACAGCGTATCTTCTGCAAGTGTACATACATACGCCTTAAACACCCCTTTCCTTATCATTATCATGTCAAATGCAGGTAGCCACACTGTGTTTAAATCTTCAACCAATTTTTCTTTTTTCGATTCAAAAGATGTAATTTAGCTTTAACCAGAGATAGATTTGCTTTTAAAGTAGCCAGCCACAAGACTCTTCAGAGTGTGTGAGTTGTGAACATTTTTCTTGGCTTCTTTGAAATCTATATAACCCTTTTCCTTCGTCGCGGTATCTCATTCGTTTGTAGCAGTATTGAATACTAACTAAATTACCATTTATCTAAATATCGCCATTATCTCATTCATACAGCATTTTGTATTATATTACCAATAAAAGAGCAGTAAACCACTCAAAACTTTTACATCAAATTACTGTATGAGGCAATGAAATTAAAATTTGATTATAGTCCCCTTCCCTTAACTCTTACCTTAGCAGGCTATGTACGTGTACGTGAGTGAGTCTTACTTTAACAATTAACAATCTACTACAATGTATACCGTTCATGAAAATGCACCACTTTAATCATCTGCATTTATTGTACCTACCATTATAAAAAAAATAACTTCGTTTACACATACAACACAGAAGAGTGGTACAAAATTCATCTTATCATGAAATGATCATATTTTTTCAGTAGTGCAGTAGTACGGTAGGAGATAATAACAGTGAAATACTTTTTACTATATGAGTTCGTTCACTTACAACAGCACTGTTGTAGGTAGCAGACAGTCTGTGCTAAGGTAAGTGAAGTACTCCTCTGTTAACTTTTAACTGCAAAGAGAGATTTTTGCATGTGAACATCATCGTGATGATAATCATGACTCATGTCAAGTCTCTCTTTTTTGGCCCTCTTTCCTTTTCTTTACTCTCAGTGACTCTGAGTCGAGTGAAGTTAGTTTAGTTGTTGTACGTACAGTTAAAGATGGTAAAGGTAATTGGTAAAGTACAAACGGTATTTACAACCAAAGACAAACTGTCATGTCACTCACCGAACTGTGTCGTGCTCGTAAGTTAATATGTATCTTTCGTCATTGCATTCTCCAATTAACGATTTTATTTTAGTAGCTGCAGCGTTTAGTTTAGTTGCTAATTCAATGCAAATACGATACTTTACGAGTGGTTGCAAAAAGTAGTGCAAAAAAACTATCAACTATCTTATACACATTAACAAATTGGTATACTGTAGCTGTTGGTTCATTCGTGCATTTCTTTCTTTTTCACGCATTGCTGCTGCAACTGACAAGTTTAAGTTGCAAATTGCAAATTCATTGTTATAAAATAGATGTGGATTCCTCCAAATAAAAGATCGGTGCAGTGGTTGCATAAATAAGTGCAATAAAATAAGTCAAAAAGCGTGTACAATAACTTCTCTTACACTTGCCGTTTGTTATTGCATTTTGCATTGCAAGGATTCTTGTGAATTTCCATTCCCCATCCCCATCTCCTGAAAGACAAAAAAATGGCAAAAGCATAAGGTAATCAGCAACGTTAAAGTTAAAAGGACCTCGACCTCTCACGTAACATCGTTATAAACAAATTCAATGTAGCTCGATCTTGCCTTGCTCCACAGACACAGGAAAATAAATGCACTTGTTATACATGCATTTTTTATTTTAATATTGTATTGTATCACGCTTATCGACGACAGTTCGAAGCTTTGCATTATACAATATTAATGTACCTACTTAAAATTGATGAGTTCAAGTCGAAGCAAAGAAAAATTTCAGTTTCAACTCACCAGAGCGGTTGAAATATTGCAACTAACGGCAAAAACTATCAAACAATTAGAAAATCCACTAAAATTCCTTTCCTTTGTTGCCGATTCGACTCCGCTCTAATTTCGCATTAAGTCTTAGGTTTGCTTATTTAATCTCAGGTTTATTTTTTCGTTGCAGCGACAATGACTCGTGCTGAGTTGCGGCCGTAAAACAGTGTGGTCATCTCTTCCCTGTAATGAATCATATTCGTACCCAAGATGGAGTAAGAAAACATCTCTTGTTAAAAAAGCAACAGCGTAAAGATAACTGTTGTCCAAATTAAATTGCCCAACGGCCAATATTTCACATACCTGTGTACTTACAGTTAAGATTAACACATTCGTTCTTTGGTTTTGGTTCAGTAGTAGGTCAGTGAAGTGAAGACAAAAGAGGCACAATCAAGAGGCAAACAATGCAGAAAAATGTTTCATTTCATGTCTCTTCTCTGATGATGCTATTGCTTTATGTCTTCGATTCGATAGTAGGCCAAGAAAAACTGTAAGTGTAGGCATCATCATCCACAGAATAATAATTGTTGTGAAGCATTAATTTTTGTACAAAGTGTGGGTACATTATGACAACACTATGACACTGGCGCTCCATACGTCTTTAAGCTAAATAATTTAACCACTTAAACTACCTAATGTACCTACCTAAGTTAACAACGTGTGTTAATAACAGTGCTTCCTATGATTGGTTTAGCTCAGCTTACCTTAGCGTTAGCTATGCAAAACAGGCTGCTAACAATAATCGATGTGGATCGGATATGAAGCATTAACCAATTTGCCTCTACTTCACTTTTTTTCTTCAATTGGATTCTATCTGATGTGTAATACGCAACAATGAACAGTCATCTATCAGTAACTTGATTATTGCTAGAATTTTACTAGCGCAGTAGTTACCAAAAAGCTAAAGAGTTAGTTACTATTAGACAAGCAATAGTGAATCTGACGTTTTGTTTGTTTGTGTCATTGCTATGCTCCACTAAAGTTCGTTCCTTCACTAGTATACTAAGTGACCATCGTCATCGCCAAATTGTGCAATTACCAGTGGGATTTCTTGGTGATTCCCCAGTTTTCCTTTTAATCTTGAAATAAAAACGGAGCAGTGACCCGTCAATGCCAAGACATTACCAAATCCTCAATGCGCCCCATGGGAGCAGCCCTTCAACAATGCTGCGACAAAAAGAGTGTCAAATGAATACAAGGCAATGAATGAAATGATTTTGTCACAACACAATAGCGAGTGACACTATCCCTCAACATTCATTAACCGAACCAACTTGCTGGTTATAACATCGATCAAGCAACCCAAAAGTTGAAAAAGTTTCGTAAGCCGAAGTCGAGTGGGATGGTTTCAGTTTTCATGTTAATTTCGCTGCGATTGCCGTCTGAGTGACAGTGACAGTGAAGTTGCAATAATTTAATTGTGCTTTGTTTGTGATGGTGACGTTTAAGTGTAAAAAAGTTTCACAATCATAACCGAATTTTCTTCCCATTCGAAATAAAATGATCATGCAGAGTTATCTTTTACCTTACTACTATCTCCGTCGCAAATTTATATTTTAATTCAAAAAGTGAGTTATGAGACAAAATAGTGCAAGGATGAAGCTAAGGACCACCAAAATGTAATAAATGTAAAAAGCGAAAACTTCACACGTCTCATCTTGGTCTTGAAACTGGTTCAACCACTTTCCCTTCTTTTTTGTCTTCAAGCTTTACTACTTATAAATTCTTCACGTTGCAATAAAATGGCGATTTTCAGCTATGCCTTAAACTTCATCGGGTTCATCGTGACCCGCATCTACATTCCTGCCGGCTGCACCTGGCTTCTGTCTCGTTATGTCATCAAAGCACCGCCGATCTCCTTCTGCGCGGAAGTGATAGCCTCTTTTTTCACCGCCATCCTCCTCCTTCCCATCATCCTCTCTGTGAGTCTGACAAATCTCGCCGCGAGATATTTGCTCAGTCTCTACTTGAAAGCGACTTATCACGGGAAAATATGGCTGATGGCAGGTCGCGACAGCTTCGTGAGCCATGATGAGTACGCCAATTCCTGCAATCATTACTCGTTGTACGTGCTCCGGGGAAAGTGCGACCTGGCCAAAATTCGCAAGAAGTTCCACTGGATCCTTAATGAAAAGGATGAGCACGGCGAGGTGATTTATGACCGCATGAAACGAAGACTAGTCAAAAAGTTTGGGTATTACTGCTGGGAACACGTGGGAGATGAATTTCATATCGACAGACATGTGAGATACATGACGGGAGATGAAAACACCGTTTTCACCGAAGATGAGGTTTTCGATGAGCTCAAAAAGATGTATGACTACCCCTTATCGGGAGATAAGCCTCAGTGGGAAATTCTAGTGATACCTAAGTATATTTACAAAAGTAGCGACAGTAATAACAATAATACTGAAAATAGTGATAGTAGTTACGGCACACCGCACAGTATTGAGTTGGACAGTCTGGAGATGCAACAGGAGGCCGGAAGTGAAAATGAACACACTTCTTCGAAGACTGATACTCAATCTCATTATGCCTTTATTGTCCGCATGCATCACTCCATTATGGATGGAATCTCCGGTAAGTTTTTAATTTTTATTACACAACAATTACAGTTACAGTAACTACAACAAAAGGATTTGTTACTATTCATTGTTAGCTGGAAATGCGCTTCAGCATTATATGGCTGATAAGAAGATGAAACTGACCGTCGATCCACTTTCTGACTGTCACCAGCTTCCGCTCTGGAAAGTTTTCATGGCATATGCACAGGTTATTCTGTGTGGACCCAGAGCGTTTTTTAAGACTGCGCTGTTGGACGAAACGAATTGCTTCCACGGACCGAAATTGATAGGTCCAAAAACTTTGAGTTGGTCGCGGCAGGTAAATATTTTTGCTACTTCCTTAATAATATTTCGGACGAATAAAAAATACATTGGCTGATTCAATTAACTAGGTTAACCTGGATGCTTTGCGGAGAGTAAAAGACGCCACGAGAACGTCGGTGACAGCAGTCTTGGTCTCTTGCTTGGGAGGCTCCGTTCGCAACCTGGCAGTGAAGAAAGGACTTCCGGTTCCTGGTCGCGTTCACGCCTTTCCCACCATTGGAATTCTCCCATTTCCGGATATCAAACCCAGAAACAGATTCACAATGGCGTTGCTTCCACTCTGCATTGGATTGGAAACTGGGTTGGAACGACTTAAGTCTGCGCAAAAATCCCTCACGAATTTACTTTCTTCCCCCGACGTCCTGCTCAACTATCACTTGATGCAGATTATCGGAGTTCTTCCTGTTAAAATCATCAACTTCTTTATCGATTTGTGCCATGCCACTCTGCTCCTGAGTAATGTTCCCGGACCCGCGGAACGGGCCACTTTGTTTGGCGGAGATGAAGTCACTGACATTGGGATCTGGGCTCCCATTCAACTTGGAATTGGTAATTCATCATATAAATATAAACATTAAATTCACTGTGATAAATAATTGATTATAATAACGTTTTATATGGATAATTTCTCAGGCATTGGAATGTCATTATTCAGCTACGGAGGAATTGTTCGAGCAACCGTGGTCACAGACAAGGTTGCCTGTCCCAACTCTTCCGATGTTCCAACAATCGTGGACGAGTTCGAGAAGGAAATCATCAATCTCACCAAAAACGCCGGAGTGCCAGAAAGTGAAGTATTTCTCGAGCAAGTGTAAATGTGTTAGTTAAGTAAATACACACACGTTTTGAAAAAACTCAAACTATTCAACAAATCAAACTGATTTTTTCCACAAATGCGTATGTATGTATGTAATGTAATGCTGAATCTAATTAGCTTCAAATCGGACCAATTAAAGAAACCTATTGAAGCATAATTACGAACAAAGAAAAGTCTAGTTGTAAAGTTATAGTTATAAGTTATAGAGACAAGTAAAATGTAGCTTCCGTTTGGTTGTCGGTGTTAGTGTTATGATATTATGATTATTCTCACTTCTGACTTTTGATCTTTCGAAGTGTACGGTTGGGCTACCTCTTCCTGCATCATTTTCAAACTAATTTGTGTTATCGGTGGTATTTTAATAGTAGTGCAACACAAATGGTTTCAGTACTTTAGTAGCAGAGTGAACTGTAACCCTCTATCCTATAGCCAAAAAGCAAGTTTTTGTGTGATTGTTATGTTAGTTTTCTTTTCATTTTGGGTTTTAATTAAGCCTTCTTGTGCACAGGGAGCAATTCTTTTGTTTTTTATCTAAAAACGGTAAGATATATGACGACTACTTTATTCATCATTCTCGTAAATACAAATACACTTTTGCATTGTAATTTGTAAATAATTGTAATGAATGCTGAGCTGAGATCATGGGCATTTTCTTGTGAAAAAAGAGATTTGTTGTTGAATTATAATTGTATCTGACTGATTAAATGAGTTCAAGTCCCTTTTTAAACGACTAGAGGCGTCGGTTTCAGATTCAAGAGACGCATAATATGCAAAACCACAATTAACTCTTCAAAATTATCCTGTTTTAGACTGTGTGCAGCCATTTTTATAAAATTTAAGTATCGTTATACACACTGAAGTCACGTTTTTGTCGGATTAGATAATCTTGGTAATTATCTCAGAGGAAAAGTTACAGTAGTCGCAAACCCTTAATAAGTGTAATATGTTTGTATTTCGTAATTTTGTAGCATGTTATTTTAAACCAGACAAAATAAATACCCTTAAAAGTAAAATCTAAGACAGGTAATCATTGCTATTATTAACTAATTAGCTGTCGGATAATAACTGTAAATACTTAATTATACCCAAAAATGCTAAGAAGTACTTTAAGTAAGTAGACAGAGAGTAGTAAATACTTAACTGGCAGAAATGATTCAAATGAAATTACTATAAGGTAGACGTGGACGTAATAAAATGACTATTGCTTAAGATTTTAAAAGATTCTTTAGTAAGTTTACTGTTAAACGATGATTAACTATTATTTTAACTAACATCTATCCAGAATTTAATCCCGATTTTATTTGGCAGTATCATTTTGCCCCGTGCTTGACAAACATTTTGACAAGCAATCTTTGTTTCATAAGTTGGCAACTCGGTCAGAATTTTGAATCTGCCGCCCTCTATCGCATAGTTCCTTAATTCACAGGTGTTTTCCTTCGCTCAGCATGTGAGATAAGCGGACTCTGAATGGCGGCGATCGATTTGACTAGAAGAGGAAAAATGCAGCAGCAAGAAAAGCACGAGACTTGGAGACTTACCATACCAGAAACCAGAGCAGTGCAGTGATAAATATGTACCACACACAAACAAAACCTCATGTGTGCTGTTGTGCGCGCATTTTCATTTTGCTGATTTTCGCCGACCTAAAACCTCTACTTGCTTGCACTCTTCCTCCTGGCTCTATCCTACCTGCTAGAAAGCACACATTAAAAAGCGGCGCGGCGGCGAGGGCGGCCGCCACAGGAACACAAGCAGATTCTCTGTGCTGGGCGTGCATCAAGCATTTTCAATCCACATGCATGTAATTCGCTCCTCTTCTGCAAGCATTGGATATCCACGTGCATTTGGCATACGAAGGCAGCTTTAGTAAGGATCTTATTTCTTCAAGGAATTTGTCCAGTTGACTGAAAGCAGCAAACCGAATGAGAAGTTTCTCAATTCTTTTAAAAAGCAGTTCAGATTCTAAAGACTATTTAAAATTACAATTAATTGGTAGTTTGAGAAGTAGCAGTTTCAAGATTTAAAAATATATAGATATAGAATATTATTTAGCCGGATTTGGTGGAGCTGACAGTTATCCTGAAATAACTGATTTCATTTTTTAGAGATTCTACTTTTATTTAATTGATTAAATTAAAGCATTCATTCACGATGGTCGTTGACACGAAGCAGAGACCAAAGGTAAGCGGAATGATTTTAATTTTAATTTGTTAGGATATTAATATGTATGAAATAACGTTTTTTTACCATGCGGTTAGTAATTAGCCAGTCGTGGGCGGAGAAGAGCAATTACCTGGTTTTTATACTTTCGTCATTTTTTTCTATAGTCCTTCGGCGGCACACCCGGAGGAAAGGGCAACAAAGGGAATTTCCAGAATAAGAAATCATTGTCTCCTAATAAGGGTGGAGGCGGAGGTGGAGGTCCATCGCCAAAGCCACACAAAGGTGGATTTGGAAAGCCAGGTGGTGGCAAGCCTTTCGGTAATAGGCAGAGCCCCGGGGGTAAAAAGCAAGGAGGTTTTGATGCGAAACCTTCCCCAAAACCCCAACAGCAACAGCAAAAACCGAAGGGTGAAGGTATCTCTGCTAAACTGAGTAAACAGTCACCACAAGGAAAACTGGAGCAACAGAATGGGAAGGCGAATAACCTCAAAAATCTGGATCCGAAAAGCAAGGCAAACTTTAAGAAGCAAAATCAAAATCCTCAAAGTCAAAATAAGCAAAGCAAGAATCAAATGAGGAAAGGCAATAAGAATTCAAATAGGTATCATCGGTTCCAACAGGTAAGTAATTTAATAGGCTCGATATGATTTGCCTCCCCTTGGTCAAATCCGGCTAATTTAATAATAATATTAAGTTGACTAAAGTGAAGGGAATTATGTGACTGATGGAATCTGATTTGTTTTTGCTTTTGCAGAAACTAAGCAAGAAGGTCAGGTCACAGCAATCATGCTCCAGGGCACTCAAGGCTGAACAGGAAATCATGGCAGGTCAAGGAAGAATTCTGCGGATCACACTTGCTGATCCCGTTATTCCCGCAGAGACTGTCCAAGGATGGTCGACCAACATAGAAAGTGTTTTATTTTCGAAGCCACTTGAACCACGTCATTTTACAATTGTTATGAAGGCAGGTTGTAACGTAAAGAAAGAAATCGAAAAGCTGAACAAGTTGACGTTCGGCGGAGGTAAACTGGCCGTGAAGGAACAGGATGCCGATAGGCTCGGACAACAACACACTGGAGGCTCCACGAGAGACCCTGCCGAACTGATTGATCCTTACACTTTGTAAGCAATTAAATTTAATTTTTTCTTGTCTTTTGTTCCTTATGTTTTCGTTGATTGAACTAATTTTTAATCATGATATTCTTGAAACATTACAGGTATGTAACAAATTTGCCCGAGGCATGTAGTAAGACGGACATCCAATCACATTTCCCTGGATCTCTGACTTCCAATCCCAAAAAGCATAATCCGAAGATGGGTACTCCTAGTAAATTCGCATTTGTCTCCTTCGATAGCCCTGATGCTGCTCTGGCAGCTTTCAAAGATAACTTCAACAAAACCATTGACGGCAAATCAATTGTCATGAGATTCAGACGATTGAGTCCACAGGAGCTGAGGGAGTCCAAACAAGTAACGTCGAAAAATGCTGGGGAAGGCGCCGTGACCAAAAAGGAAAAAGACCTTGCTAAACCAGAAGCAAAAGAGTCTCCGTTGAAAAAGCAGAAGCAGAATCTACAAGCGTTGAAGAATAAAGCTGTGAAAGAAGAACCTTCAGATGATGACGACGACGACGAGGATGATGATGAGGACATGGTAATTGATGTCTGATTTGCTTTCCATTCTCAGTTAATGTTTAAGAAATTAACCCAAACATTTTGTTTTTATTTTAGGAGACCGACGAAGAAGATAATAAACAAGGAATGAAAATGACCACGGCCATAATGGGCATGGTAATTGAATTTTGGCATTTTGAAACCTCAATGATCTCTTTTGAAAAATATGTTCATAATGTATTGCCTTTGATAGGATGATGCTGAAGACGATGATGATGACGACGACGATGAAGAAGATGACGATGAAGACGATGATGATGATGATGACGACGACGATGATGATCTTGATGAGGACGACGATTAATTGCGACCTGAGTTTCATACGCCGTTTTTGTTACATTTTCTTATCTTCAGTTTAGACTTACACATTTATTTTTGACTTTTATCGCGTGCAGTTACAGTTTACTTGGGTTACTTATTATTCTGTTAGGATTAACTAGATTCAGATTCTAGTTGAGCTTTTATGTTCTCACATAAAAAATTATAATATTAATATTATATACTAGATAAATAATAAAGGTCAATAATACCTCGATCGTGTCCTAAGATTTTTTTTGTCTTTCAAACATCTCATTGGTTTTCACTTTATCGGGTGTTACTGGTGTATGGCCGAGCAAAAGAAAAGTCGAAATCAAAGATTCATTCTTCTGAGCAAAAATGTCGGAATGATTTATTGCACTATTCGTAAAATTGAAATTAATACAATTCGAGGAGCAATACATTACATATTCCAGCATTTAATGACAATGAATGTTCGTATTTCTAGTTTAAAATACCATCGATGAAAATAGATTGATGAGAAAGTACAAAATGATTTTGCATTCCGTATTGCAATTTTAAAAGCTATCTTTGTTAGCGTTTTAAAATGTTAGCATCTCATTGGTTTGAGCATAAATAACTATTATTAGGTTAAATTAGCGTCGATTTAAAACATTTTACATTTGATGAGCCATTAATGACAGTCAATAAACACTATTACATTTTTGGAAATGTTAGGTTTTTAGCTATGAACAAAGTTTAATTGTGTTTAGTAATAAAGTATGCTAAAAGTGAGTGGTAGAATCCCTGAACAGTTAAATACCAAAAATGTAAGGGCGTTTCATCTTTTAGGAAAATTGAAAACGAATGTTTAACATCACAGTAGCAGCTAGGTTGCATTTTGGGAATTGATCAAGTAACTTTTATCAAAAAATATAAAAAGTACACAGGAGCAAAGCACAGACAACAATAATGCGATATGAATAAGCCTTTAAAAAACTATTCATTAAACGTCTGAATAAGTTAACTTGACTATCATTGCGAAGAATTCCATTTCAAGAATCTTTGGACGCCTCTTTCCCATTCGGCAAAGATTTTAAGTAAACTATGTTCAAGCTCCTCCTTTGGATAAAACACTTTGTCCACCTTGTACAGTGTCTCCAGGCATTCTTTGTTGTCCCAAAAGCCGCAATTCACTCCAGCCATCTTAATTATGGGAATGGAATCAATGGTTTAACAAATAAGTATTTTATTTAGTTTCAATGTTACAATTCAAATAGTAACTGAAAATGCTTACGAAGGCTGAGCCAAGCGCTGTCATTTCCTTGCAAACTGGTCGCACCACTCGTTTTCCTGTCAAATTCGCTATCGTTTGGCAAACAAAATCATTGTTGGAAACTCCACCGTCAACCCTGAAAAATGTTCAAAAAATATTTAAATGAACTGGGGGGAAAATGTTTGTTTTCAGAAGTTTGTTTAATTGCTTACTTAATATGATCGAATTCGAAGTCTGTCTCTGACTGAAGTACATTGAGCAACTGCTGAACACGAAATGCTAAGCTTTCCAGGAGAGCCCTGACAAGATGCGGCTTCTTCGTTCTCTCAGTGACGCCCAAGAATCCAGAAGTGGCTGAGTTGTCATTGTACGGCGCTTGAAGACCGTGGAATGCGGGAATGAAGTAAACTCCGTCCGAGTCTGGGACTGATTGAGCGATGTCACTGGATTCTTGTACATTGTTAAACAAGCCTATGATGGAAATGAGAATTTAAATATATTTAACGATTGCTATGAATTAGAGATGACTCGAACATTTCGAATTAGAGTTCAACTTACCAATGGATTTTCCCCATTCGATAACATTGGCGTTATTATGCGCCGCCCCCTCCGCAATGTAAGCGAGTTCGTAGCCATATTTCCATCCGACCAGCGGGTAAATTCCTCCAACTGACGCGTGCGGCTTATCTCCAGTGTTGACATCGAGAAAGGCTCCAGTTCCCAGTGTCACTTTCACGCTACCCCTCCTAAACGAGCCTGAGCCAAACATGGAGGCTGACTGGTCCGCGATGCAGCAGCGAATTGGAATATCCGCTCCTTTGAAGAGCTTGCACGAGCCGAAGTGTTTACCACACGTGGGCACAAGCTTAGGCAGGATGGAGGAAGGAATTGAAAACATTTTTAAGGCCCAATCAGCGTAGCCCATTTCGAAGGGATCGAAAAATCCAGTCACGCCTGCGTTAAGAGTGAATTGTTAGGTCATTACTACTTCACAAAGTGCTGATTTGAATACATTAATTTATGTTAGCGTAAATTTATTGACCACTTATTAGCTTAAATGGATCTTCCATTTATAGCTTATGCTTT
>VYYJ01004986.1:0-12047 GCA_021029165.1 Cyphoderus albinus
ATTTGCCCATCACTCGCCCAAATGTCTTCGGGAGAATTTCGAATAACTGTGCGAAGAACTACGCCCAGCACTTTTCTGAATTGCAGAAGTTAAATCCGGAACTGGCGAAGTTGTCATTACATCTGAAAGAAGAAGTGGAGTAAGTGGACAGCGACCTCTGACTAATTCATCAACTCTCTTCTTTTCATTGTTAAGGAACGATAAAGATTTGATCAAAATGTATTATTCCTATTTAAAGTTAGAACTAGTTAAGTTTGATATGTACAGGGTTATCATTTATTTGTCATCATTCATGGTTCAGCCTGTTGATTTATACCTTGTTACCAGGAAAGGAAATTTACAACCGTAGTAATGTAAGTTCTCATTGTTAATACTAATACTGAAATGTAAAATACATATATTATCCATATTATCTTACGTCTACATAAAGTAAGCTATGATCTGATAGTTGGATTGGCTGTGGTGCACTTCGAGCTGAGTAAGTGTAGAAAACATGTGATAAGCTGATGTTTTCCATATGTAATGTAATATGCTTGTACTTGTTTTCGGCAAAATTTCCATGCCCGACTCCAGCTTCATGTGAAACTAGGCTGATCGTATTTAATCTTGATTAAACTTTTTTATATTGTAATGTGGATTGAATTTGATAGTAATAAAGTGGTGCTGACCCTCTAATTTTTACACTATTGACGACAACCTTATTACCCTTTTTTATTTTACTATTTTGTATTATCGTTTCTAATGATAAAATAAATATACAATTTCAATTCAATTCAAGCTGCTACAAAAGCCGATTAAAAGATTTAATCTGGGTTGAAACAAGTGTTCGCATGTTATGTTTCGGCAGAGACTCTTGCCCACTTTCTGCACCGCCTCCTCAGTAGCATTTAGTCGTTCGTCAGGTGGATTTCTTCCAGGTGTTTTCAGTGGTTCGACCAATTTCGCTTTTGTGTCAGCATCAAGAAAAATGAGTTCATCCGGAAAACCGAAGGTTTTTGTTTCTCGCTGTGATATTCCAAAGGCAGCGATGAAACTTCTTCAGGAGAAGTACGACAACTTTTATCTAGAGCAAAAAGATAATTTTTGGAAATCCTGGAATTTCTAACCATTTTGTTTTCTTCTTTTTTGAAAGGTTTGACTTGACAGTTTGGAACGAGCCGCGACCAGTTCCAAGGGACTTTCTCTTGAAAAATGTCACCGGGATGGATGGACTTTACTGCCTTATCACAGATAAAGTTGACCGTGAGTTGCTAGACGCAGCAGGATCGAACCTGAAGGTCATTGGAACAATGTCCGTTGGACATGATCACTTGGACTTGCCGGAAATAAAGAAGCGTGGAATACAAGTCGGATTCACACCCAACGTCCTTACAAACGCCACAGCCGAGACCACAGTACTTATGTTGCTGGGAGCGTCGAGACGCATGTTTGAAGCTAGAGAAGAATTGCTCAAGTACTACAAAATTTACTTTTTTACTACAAAATCATTTATAATTGATAAGTGAGCGTAAATTAATTTCTTTCTTTTTTCAGTGGTGGCTGGGCTAAGTCTGCCTGGGGCCCTGAGTATCTCTGCGGTCAGGAGCTGACTGACTCGACCGTGGGAATTTATGGAATGGGTCGAATCGGTGAAGCTGTAATGAAACGACTGAAAGCCTTTGACGTGGCCAAATTTCTCTACAGCGGAAGATCCAAGAAGGATAATGTGAAGGACGCTGAGTTTAGTCGACTTCGATACTTTGTGCAAGGAATCTGACTTCATTATCGTGACATGCGCACTGACACCAGAGACGAAGGAAATTTTCAACGAAAGGGCGTTCTCCCTGATGAAGCCAAACGCTGTGTTTGTGAACACCAGCCGAGGTGGTACTGTTGATCAGGATGCTCTTGTCAGAGCACTCAAAAGCAACAAGATTTTTGCAGCAGGGTTGGATGTGATGACGCCGGAACCACTTCCGGTTGACCATGAACTTACAAAACTACCGAACTGCGGTAAGTGCTAATTTGTGCATTGTAGTAGTTAATTTTTATTTTTATTTAAAATGTGTAGGATAATATTAGTGATTTGTTTTTTTTTTGTTTCCAGTGCTCGTCCCTCATATTGGAAGTGCTACATACAAAGCCCGGACTGATATGGCTGTGACCACTGCGAAAAACATTATTGCAGCTTTAGAAGGTTCACCCATGCCTGCGAAATTGTGCTAAAAAGATGGGTTTTCCTGTCAGTATGATACTAGGTGAATGCATTTGTCACAATCAAATCGTTATCAATCATTCGTATTAAAAGTATAAGAATGAAGAAAATATATTGATATGAAATTGTTATTTTTGAAAATCGTTTAATTAATAAAAATCGTGGTGAAATTATATGCATATGCGATTCCATTAATTCAGTATTGTTTTTAAGTGTTTTTAATTTATTTCTGCTACATTTTTATTCTTCATTCTTGATACTCATTCAACTTGCTGCAACCTGCAACACCAATTTTTGTATAGTTAACAAAATAAAAATTTTCTGTATTGTAATTTGTAATAATATACATTGATTAACTCGCTATTTCATATTTCAGTGTTAAATTCTGCTGTTTCTTTTACTTTACTACTACAAATTGCAAAAATTCTATTTTAGTGCAGTGTGAACAAAAAATTAAAAAATGTCAATAGAATCATTTCTCCGATAATTCATCAAATAATGGTAAGAAGCTTTTGTAAGACAAAACGTACAAAATACACAAATCACAAATAATAATAATTGTCATTTAAAACCAGTTACAAGGATAATAGCGCCAAATGTAATAATTAATTACAGGTACCCACAGAAAACTAGCTAAAGCAGCAGCTCTGCTTATACTTGGTAGTATTAATTAACTAGGTAAGGTATAGTTGAGTGCAATGTGATTTTTCTATTTGGCTCCGCATCGGTAGCACCAAAAATAATTACTCACTCATGGTACATTCATAATTTATTTATTTTAGCAGCATCTTTTACATTCTCTTATTTATGTCAGATTTTCCTCAATTATCGCAACGAGTGAAAGTTGCACGATATAATTTTAATTGCTATCAATTAACTGACATTTTCAGTAGGAACACACCCCCGGCTTATTCCATAAACAGCAGCATGATTAATTCACTAATTAACAATTTATTATTGAATGTTTTATAAACTCTTCAGGAGTGCGATTGATTTGATTACTACATTCTTTGATGTCTGGTTTTTTGTGGTTTAAAATTGCAATAATAATTCTCTTCATCTTTCAAATTACCTATGTAATATTTAATTTGTATAGTATTGCTTAAATTATTAATTGGATTATGCGCATGCTTCTTTATCTCCTGTCCTCTTTATGCTAAAAGGTCTGCAAACTTTCGACTAGTTCTTTTTTGCTTTTTCCCATTATATCGGAGGATAAAATATGCGTAAAACCTCATATCTACCTTAAATTTAACTAACTCTACGATTATAAGAGGTAACCACTAATTAATTTTGGTAACCCAATCGTTAGATACTTTTATGCTGATCGTGAAGGTTAGATCAGTAAATTAATTGGTAAATAACTGATCTCTAGTATTCGTTGAATTCTGTGATTTGCTGAGCTGAACATTTTTTTGATTCTTGATAAGCACTCTGAAAATCACCTTAAAACCTTAATTTTAAATACGTCTTTACAAAAACTCATTCTTGTAAGTAGCTCCAAAAATTTTGGTAGCGCGATTACTTTTTTAATAATTCATTTTAAATCTATTATAATTAGATATTCTTATTGCGTATTAAGAGAATTATTACATTTTAATCGCGTTCCAATTTTTTCCTTACATTTTTAACAAGCGCCCATTGTCCACAATCCATTATTTTTTAATACTATAATGGTTCGGTTAAGGCTACGCTGGCATTTTTTGTTGAAAACAATCATCAGCGTTTTTCCTGATTGCTTCTATTTTATGTAATTTTCATTCACGATCAAACAGTGACGAAAATGAATGTGAAATATTCAAAATGGTAACATTAATTAATTTTAACACACTTCATATTCATTTCAGACAAGTCGCTCATCGCACTTTTCAAAATGCATGAAAAGTTCCCGTCAAGAGAATTCTTAGCTTTGTTCTGTCACGTGATCACCAATCAAGCCGACCGGATTTGATCTAATTATTTTTGTAACAGTTAATAATGGTTCATTTAAAAGAGATTTAAAGATTGTTTGGAAGCCATTTGAGAATCACAGTGATTTCAAGATTTCTGTCAACCGTCCTCAGTTTTTGAAAAATAGCCTTCTTTTATACTTTTCTCTTTCTTTTGGTGACATGAGTCGTTTATTTGATTTAATTGATTTCATCTTGAAAAATGAAAAATGTGGCATCGACATTTAAAATTACGTAAGATTACTACTTTAAGACGAGTCAGTAAAAAATTGTCGGCATTCATTTTATTTTAACATCTTTATCATGAGGAGGTGATCACTTGTGTCTGTTCTAAGTTTTTTTTTACACAAATACTATTTTTGTAATCTCTTTTTCCCATTCGAATTTTTACTGTTTTGTCAGCTATTAAAATAATTACTAGTTATTACATTCATCTCTCCCAACTATTTTTATTGATTTACAATGATGTGGTGATATTTTAAAATATAATCATGTTCTACTTCCGGTCCGCCCACAGTAGAGTTGATAATTAAAAGAAAAAGGATGAGCGTCATTTCATTCCTTTTGTCCAAAATGTCCAAAATTCAGTTTCCATTTCCAATTTCCAGAACCATTTCCAGAGCTTCGCATATCTACCTAATCTTTCCTTGCATTGTGCCACATCATTGTGATTACGATGACACGGGGGTGCTGGCGGTGGATGAGTGCGTATGTGAGTAGGCGACTCCAGCGTAGCCGTTGATTGTAATGTCATGTTCGGAAATGAAGGCAGGGATCTGAATCTGAGAAGGTTCAATCGACGCGTACAACTCCTCGAGTCCTGCGACGTTGTGCAGCTTTAATTTGATCGCGGGTGCCATGAATGTCGTGAACCACCAACACAGCACCTGTAATAAGCAAAAGAAAACAGGAGGATGTCAAAGGTCATCATTATTGATTTTTGGCGCAAAACGTAAGAATCAAATCGTATTGAAGAGAGGTTCGGTCATTTTCCAATGTCATGTTACTTGATTACACAGTTTAAGCATTGCGTGACACCGACTCTTCTCTGCTCTTCTCTACAAATGTACATAAAAGGCTACCAAAATGTAGGTAAGGCAATATAAAGCAACCAACCTGGTCATTTCTTGGGTAATAAACAGTTTTTATTTTATTTACTCGAGTCGGAAATAACTAATGGCAAGTTAACATGCAAATTATAGATGGAAATGAAGCAGTATAGAAGAAAAGGGCAATAGGAGACGCAGTAAATAACTTTTCATACCTCCATTGTGCTCATTGCACTTTTTATTATATTTGTATTCCATTTCCATTCCATTGCTTGCTTTTTATTCCAGTTTTATAGTATTGCACCTTCCGCAGAGGCTTACTTTACTGACTAAGTAAATTAAAGCGGAAGTGCGGTTTACGTTTCTCCCATTTACTTTTGAACCTTACCCACTTACTTTGAAGAATAAAAGCGTGTTGATGACGGATTTGAGCCATTCAGTTGGAAATAAAACCGAAGCTTAAATAAAATAAAAATAAAACTTCAAAGCGAACCGAACGACCCGACTCTTTTGAAAGAACGTGTGCTGCTGGGAGTGGAAGTGGAAGGCAAAGGCAGAGCCTATCGACATTTCAGATAATGTCACAGTAATGTGAGCGTAGGTAGACAATTTCGTGCCATGTTTAGAGCAGGCTTTATTATTGTGTTTACAAGTAATCAAACCTTAATACAAAAATATAACACTCACTCTCATATGAGTGGAGGTATGCTTTTTCGTACCCCACACAACCTTTGTTGTGTGTCTACCTAGTTTGCCTCCGTTCCGTCTCCAATTTTCTTTGTGAAGACTCGAACGCAGCAGTTAAAGTGACACGCATTGTTAAAAATCATTCTTACTCTTTAAACAAATTTCAAGTTTATGACTTGCTCTAAACCAGCAAAGAGCTTTTTCCTGTTCTATTCTCGAAACATGGGAAAGTGTCAATTTAAAATAATGATTGCATTTCCCTACATTGACATTAGAAGAAACGAAGCCACTCTCTTTCAAATTAATTGAATTGCGTTTATTGGGTCCGTTTTATTGTGTCTGTGGCATAGGACAAAGAAAGAAAAGAGGGTAACGATACGATAAGTATAACAAGCAGGAGCAGCAGCAGCGATTCACTTAACACACACCTCGCTCATAAAAACACCGTTTTCTCAATGCTACTCTACCATTATTGTTATTGCTACTGCAATTGATCCACCTTTCCCATCCACCTCCACCTTTCTTCTCTCACTTGTCGCTTTTCGTGTCTTTTGTTATTTTTCCCCGCTTTCTCCTGCTATCATAACCAGCAAAACAAAAATTATTTCGAGTCCTGCTTGCTCCACTCCACACCTCTCATAAATTGTAGTAGCACATGCAGAGACACATACATAAGTACATATACATTCTTACAAACTCCGCTGTTTGGTCTGGAATCGAAATCGAATATTTTTTTTCAGAGCGAGCTGCGCCTTGGGCTGAACGCGTGCTGTGCTGTTATGTATTTTTTATTTTGTATTCGTGTGACCTAATTTTGAACAAAGAGAGAAAACGGGAAAAAATGCAACGTTTGCTTTTTCCCACAACGGACACAAAAGGAAAAAAGCAAATGTGTCCACAAAAACATAGGTATCATTTTCCCTTTCTGTTTTGTTGGACACAAATTTAGCAAACATGACTTACTCGACAATGACATAACCATAGAAATACAACGTATATAGTGTAATGGATGTTGTAACAGAAGACCCCACACCACGAAATACTTTCTCTTTCTGTTATAAAAGTAAACTCGAAACTCGTGTTTTTTCTTTTCAATGAATCAATGAATGCAGCAACGTAACACAAAACAAATCAAACTAAACAAACACACCCGAGGTGGTCGGCTTTGTGCATTGTACAGCCTTTTGCTTTCTCTGCCAGCAGAATTCTTTAAATATGCATTATCCAACCATTTTATTTTTATGTGCCACACTTTGGCTGACGGACGACGAAAGAAAGAAAAATGTCAAAAAGAAAGACGGCATTCCATTTCCCATTTCCTCCATTCTTCCCCTTTTCGACGGAATGGAGATAGCAAAAGTTTTTTATTTCTGTTTCCAGCAGAAATATGCATATTCCCGTTTAGAGCGGAGGACGGACCAGAATGGCAATAATAATGCAGTTAGGTTGTGAATAAGGGCTTAGTTTCCCCGTTCCCTGTTACTTTTCCAATTTATTCATGCCTCTTTCAAGGTGACAGTAGTAGTATAATAGCGGGGAAATTTTGGAAAAAATAGAAACGCGAATGAAACGACACGAAACGAGAGCTGTTTTAACTCCAGCTCTGGCTCAATGGATTGACATAGAGCATGACTAAAAAGTGAAGTAAAAGTAAAGTAATAACGGAAAAAAGGCAAGCAAGCGGACAGGCAATAAAATAAAAAAGGAAATGACCAAGTTTTTTTTTCTTGTTTGGCCAATCTGGAATCCAGAATGGAATGTTGAGTAGGGAAAATGAAGTTGTTACTTGAACACTCGTCCTCTTAAATTGTGCACAAACTCGAGTAATGGGATGCAAGTGGAAATTCCGTTTTTTACTCACTCAGCAATGCTAAGGCTAGTTATTTTTTGGTTGTGTCAGTGAAATGGATAAATTGAGCAAATGGTGATGAAGGACACACGGGCGTAATTACATTTTATGTAGTAAGTACAAAGATGGTTTAGAGTAAAAGAAAAATAAACTCACTTTGGTCCACATGGTAGGATGCACGATGAACAGGGACTTGAGGTTCTTTTTGAATCTGTACTCCATGTTGTCATACACGGCCCGCATCCATCTCAAACTCGGTCTGTTCTCCGCTCCAGTTGCCGTATGGAAATAAACGACGCAGTAGGGACCGTTAATTTCATCGAGTAGGCGAACAAGGTACAGAAATGCCTTGTCCAGGTCCACGGTCTCCGGTCGGAACCACTTCCCAACCACAACGATCAATTGACGACCCCAGCGGTCCTGCCCGTTACGAAAGATGCAGCCAGTTCGCTCAATTGAGCTCAGATCCTCGGTTCGAGCACGTCGCAGAATTCGCTCTTGTCTATAATAATAATAAAAATAAAGTATTGATTAAAATTTGCCGTTTTTTTCTAATTTTCCCCATTCACTAACCTTTCTTTGGTTTCAATCTCAATTGCGATATGTCTTTCGGATTCATTAAGGGATGCGAGGCTGCGCCTCTTTCGTCCATTGACGATAAGACGCTCCTTGTCCACATCCTCCTTCATTTGGAGAAAGTCCTTGTTCAACTGCTCCATGACGCCGTCTTCGGGGTCGTACGCGCACTGGTAGTCGTCGTCGTCCCTGGGCACAACGCCGTATCCTCCGCCAGAAGAGCCACTCACCAAGTTGAGATTTAAATTCCTCGGGTGATGACTAAAACTGTTGCCTAATGCGTTGCTAATATTGCTACTGCTACAGTGTCCCGTGGTAATGGGAGAGCCACCGTTAGAGCCTTGTCCTCCTCCGGGACTCTCTGCTGGATTGGAAAAAATTCGAATTTTCCGATCGGGAAGCCAAGGGGCTCCTTCCTCGTCTCCAATGTCTGAAACGGAGAGGCGAACACAGGCGTAGTCCTCGTGCAGATGAGTCCCGAGGAAAATAACTCACCATCAACGATGTGTACACTCTGCAATCACAAGAGAAACAAAACTTTGCTCAGAAACAGTCACATCACACAACAAAAGATACAGCTAATTTTCAATTCCCGTAAAGTGCTTTCGCAAATTGAGTGAACAATGACCTATGAATTGCTATGTATGTACGCACAAAGATAATACGCCGCTCCTCGCTAATCACCTCGATTATCAACCACTTAACCCTTCTTTGTTCACTTGTTGTGCGGAAAGTCGTATCATTATCATGTGGCGCGAAGAGGGCANGCCGCTCCTCGCTAATCACCTCGATTATCAACCACTTAACCCTTCTTTGTTCACTTGTTGTGCGGAAAGTCGTATCATTATCATGTGGCGCGAAGAGGGCAGAATAACGAGAGAATGACGATGACTGATGATAAGACAAATGGGAAACAATAATCACGATAATGGACAGGTAAACAAAGTTAAGGCTGGATCATTCCATGGATCACGTACAATTTTTCTCTGCAATTATATTTATTTGGGGGATAAATTTATGAGCTCGAGTTACACAAGAATAAAGAATAGCATTATTCTACATGCGACGATGTAGCGCAGACAGCTTTTAATAACATTTATTTGTTCCAGCGAGACGCTAATCCTATCTGCCTATCTTGAGCTTTAGTTTTACTGTGTAATAAAAATGAAAATGTCCATCTAAAGTCTCAATCTAAACTGACTCACTCACAGTCAGTGTCATGTGATGTTGAGTGAGTGAGCTTTTGCAAGGATTGAGTCCATTACAGTTATTAAAGTCCAATGTCGTTTTTATTCATTACAAATGTTTTCAGGGAAAACTGAGATTTGCTTAAGTATCTAAAGTGGGTTGAGTCTGGTTTACACAAGCAAAGATCAATTTTGTGGCCCACCTGAGAGCTAAGACGCCTACAATGATTGTGTGATGCATCCATTTCATAATGAGTTTTTTATTCTTCTAAAATAACAAAATACATTAGCCGAAGAAAAAATACTTCGCTTTAATTTGTGGTTTCACGTCATCCATTCATCCATGACATTTTTCAGACTTTTCCACTAATGCACAGTGACTAATGAAAGAAAATAAAAAATATGTGACTCAGTTCCTTTCCAGTAAAAGTCCAAAGTCGTTTTTATTCATTACAAATGTTTTCAGGGAAAACTGAGATTTGCTTAAGTATCTAAAGTGGGTTGAGTCTGGTTTACACAAGCAAAGATCAATTTTGTGGCCCACCTGAGCTAAGACGCCTACAGTGATCGTGTGATGCATCCATTTCATAATGAGTTTTTTATTCTTCAAGTTATGAAAATAACAAAAATACATTAGTCGAAGAAAAAATACTTCGCTTTAATTTGTGGTTTCACGTCATCCATTCATCCATGACATTTTTCAGACTTTTCCACTAATGCACAGTGACTAATGAAAGAAAATAAAAAAATATGTGACTCAGTTCCTTTCCAGTGTGCCTACCAGAGAGAGACGATGGTAATAAATGTCCTCTGCGGGTAATGAATGAATGAATGTGCGCACATTACTTTATTTATTAGTATTTCTGGATTTTAGTCTAGTTAGTCACAGTCACTTTGGGACAAACAGGCGACACACTTAAACCGAACGTAATTATCAGCAACATTTGTTTGACGCGTGTATGAAATGCACCTACACAAAAAATCTCGAAAGCCTGTGAGGCATTGCCTGAAAATATAATTGCCAGGAGTAAAACAAGCAATTATGTCATGTATGTGGTTATGTACAAAATGTACATATTTACTTTGCAAAGTACACTGTAATAATATTTACAAGTAGTTTGTACTAGTTCTAATTGTGTCAGGGGTTTTAATTGTTTTGTGACTATGTACTTGTGTACATTAAAATTGTATTCAATATTAACAGTGTAATAATATTTACAAGTAGTTTGTACTAGTTCTAATTGTGTCAGGGGTTTTAATTGTTTTGTGACTATGTACTTGTGTACATTAAAATTGTATTCAATATTGAGCCCTTTCACAAAGTACAAAAGTATAAATCAACACGAATTAAATACTTAGTGGGTAAAGAGCCGTGATTTTCTATTCCGTACAACACAACGAGCGATAAAAGTACGATATGAATGTCTCCACTTCCGTTCCATTTTAATGATTTTCCTCCTATCGTATCTGAAGCATTTTTCCATATTTTGAACTCATTCTACGTGATTTCATTATAAGTACAATTGCATTTATAATACAAATAAAAAAGAGGTCTTGCAGACAGAAATGGAAAAATTCATTCAACAACATCTCAATAATCCTCGCTCTTTTCCCAAGAATAATAAACGTAAGTTATTTATTACTTCTGTGAAGCTACAAAAGTGGAGCCTTTATTGGTCCAAGTTTGCAAAGGACGATAGGGCAAAGCTTGAAAATTCAAAGCTGACTTCACTTTCATGAGTTTCATGGCTGTGCTTTATTCCATCTCATGTTTTTCATTCATTTCATGGCCACAATCTGACTTTGAGTTGGCTTGCTGCAAAATTTATGTATTACGTATTATTGCATTTTAGTATTAGCACTCACGTGCCTCCATAAACAGTTTATTCGATGTGCACGTTGCGCTGTCGTTTCACAGTGAAAGGGGAGAAAAGAGGAGAGCATCGGATTTTGGTAATTAGCGGAAACGTCACGTACACACAATGTACATCCATTTATTCTGCTCCTGCTCCTGCTTATCTCTCTCATTCCTGCTCTTTCCTTCCTTTCATCTGAAGAGTGGAGAGGAAAACCTGCCACAAAAGCCACATCCCCACACACATAGAACAGAGCAACTGAGCAGCCATTTAAAAGTCATCGCTGCTACGTCTCCCAGTCCATGTGCACACAACACACACAACCCACTTTTACTCGACTTCATCGGTTAATCTATAATAATAAAGCTCTTTCTCTGACCAGACCAACATAAAAAAGACAACATCTTGAGCAGAGCCGTTTTTTCTTTGTGAATATCTCTGGTTGGAAATCTCTGGAACACCAAAAAACACCAAAAACCACAAGAGACCCAACTAATTCCGATTTCTGTCCAAATTTTCCCCACATAACATAGAAAGAAAAACGAAAATATCTTTTTAAAAGTACAGAACAGAAAATAAGAGGAACACAGATGAAAGTCAGAGAAAGTTGAGCAGTCCAGCCGCGTTTTTGTGGTCGCAGATTGTTGAAAAACATGAGAGTAGTAAAGAGCACGGGTTGCGGGAAGGATTGGCCGCTGAT